>JAQIWA010000100.1:0-52370 GCA_034693305.1 Eueremaeus valkanovi | reverse complement strand
TAAATTTGACCATGTGCGATTTATACCCGTTACAATGGCCATCGGCCGCTACAAATTTATATATAAAATACATAAGTTCTAGGTGATAATTTGCAAAAAAGTAAATCAGAAAAGGCGTGCACACATAGCCCCTTGGTACACCTGTCAGCCTTTCCCTAGGATCCAAGTTTTCTATAGCCTTCTCCAGCCTTTCTATTTGTTTCTTTATAAATACCCTGTACACTTTCTTTTGAACCTATTTTCTATGTAACTCGAAATGTCGATGTTCAATAACTCGAAAACTATAATAGATAGGACCATGGTTCCAATTGCAACGCCTATTCATTTTATGAGATCTTTCTACTGGGTGCACTCTAAAAGTTCAAATCCAGATCCATTAGCTATTTTTCTATAAATTGAAAAATACAGGTATTATACTTAATATACACCAATTATACTGGTACAGTATACTAATACTTGAGCAGAAATATTTGTTCAAAATCGCCCAGCCCTATTGGTGATTAATAACAACTTGTCATAAAATATGAGCGCAAAGCGATAACTACCTGAACTAGTCTTTCAAAATATTTCTTTGCTAATCATAAGCATTAATAGCTAACTGTAACCGCATTTACATCACTCGAACTCTAATTTTTTTTGCTTTAAGTCTAAGTTTGCGAAAAAATTATTTTGTGCGGAGAGAGAGAGAAAGAGAGGATAAGTGAACACAAGTGGCCGATAATGCAATCACTTTGAAAATTACGCTAATATGACATGAGTTATGCATTCAGTTGATGGCTTGAAAGCCTCGAAGAGAGAGCAAAGACCCACTTCTGTCAATATTGGCTCATATTTTATTCAATTGCATCGACTAATCCACGTCTTATTTTATTTCAATTAAAAATTTACATTTTTTCGTACAACTCAATGACAAACTTAATGCATATAATTTCTTGAATAGCACTACAGTCAGTGGCTTACATCAGTTATTCGACCAGGGATGTGCAATGTGTTTGTCCGTATAGAACTAGAATTGCCCCGACTCTATGATACTAAGTTATGATTCTATGACTCTATACTAGTTTTCATTGGCTGTCGATTAAGAGATTACAATTCGTTTATAGGGAATCTAAATTGCGCTTGCTTCTAATAATTTATTCATTTTTCCATCAATATCCTAATGAGTCTTGATTAGTTCATAAGAAAGCACATCTATGTCAGTGCAGCTTCCTTTTAAATCTAATAACTGTACTTCACTCTGATTGGTCTAATATTCAAAACTATTTTAAGTCTATTGAAAATAAATAATAAAATTTGAACGAATTTGAATTTGAACGAGCAAACAAGCTAGTTGAATCTGGTTTTGATCCTACTCCACCCGCCTACTCCAGAACGCCTACCCGTTGAGTTAGCCTTATTTGCACACCCCTCCTATTTTTGATACATTGCTAATTGAAAAACTATTGATTAATTTTGAACTAAAAACGAATTCCTCCGGCAATACATTGTTTGTCATATTATTAATAATATTAGAAATTATTGACAATTAGTAGGAATCACAAGATCTGCTTAAGTCTAACATAACTACGAATTCAATGCAAACTTTAAGCAAATTAAGTCAGTATTAAAGAAGACTTACCCGAATCAGTTGAAAACTACACCAATCGCTATAAAATCCTTTGTTTCTGAACATATACTCAGCAGAAGTTGCCTTATATTTTCGGGGACAGGGATTACGATTCTTAATGCGCTCGACCTCTCTTTCCAAGTCTAGCAAATCTCTGCTGTAATTCTGATCTGTACTTCCGATGCGTATAATAACACTGAAAAATATTGATATAATTATAATTACTTTTGAAATATGACTACAGATATGCAAAGCATATGTTATATAATAATCGTTTCGCTCAAACATACCCTTCCTTTTCGCGCGGATCCAACGGCAGTCGACCCCCAACATCAAGAGGTGAAGCAATTTTGGTTATGTAAATGTCTTTACTTTCTTTCCATAGCTTTTCTCTGAATATTTCCAAAACATCGTCGAATCGATTATTGGTAAACATGTCATCGATGTTGTAATTAACGAATTTTAGCTATTTTTCAATATAAGCACAAATTATTTGTTTTTCATTTATTTAAATCGGAATAAATATAAAAAGTAGCAATTTGCTTTACCTCTACTTCGAATTTAGCCTGTCCTAAATATCAATTTTAGTTCAATTAGAAATTAATCAAAAATAGATAATTTTTAATAATAATTATTATAATATATTCTTAATTATTGAAATAAAAGCAGAGAATATGCACTCAAAGGAAGATAAGCTGAAATTAATCATAAGATAGCAATAGAAATGTTAGAGAAATTAAAGATAAGTTCTTCAAAAATATTGTAGCCCTGAGTGGAATATATTAGAAAATTAATTGACTGCAGAATCATAACAATTGATTGGGAAGTACTGTATATTAGTTGACTATACTCTGTAAGGAAAACAAGATTTTGATGATAGCCTATGATTGATGAGTGGGTCAGACAGACAGCTATGGAATGACATTTAAGGCAAACAATTAATGAAATTTTGAAATTAATGGTATATTCAATACAAAGATATTCAAGGTTATTCGCAAGACCCAAGAACGAAAATTCTTTCGCGGATCAATATGTCCAGGGGTCATGGACTCAAGGCACTTATAAGTTCTGTAGCCATGATATTATTATTTAGATTATAAAAGTGAACTTGATTTCAATTGGATTGCTTTCCATAATATTTATTCAAATATATTGTAGGCTACGATTGGCCCCATTATTCTTATTATTATTATTTCTATATTTGAGTATACTTCAGAAACAGGGATGACCAGGGGTTCAGCCAATTGGATTAATAGAGATTGGCCCGAGCACATAGAGAGTTGCACTTTATTGGTGGCTAAAAGCTTTTCAAGTGATTTGAGTGAACTTTATCTAACTTTCGGTATTCATACAAATAAAGGAAATATAATATTTGGAGAGAAATGCAAACAAAATAAAAATCAGAGAAATGTTGTAGTAACAGAGAAGACCCGGGTTCAATCGTCTACTCACAAGTCAGTACCCTTAGACTCTTCTGCTTGAAATAAAACTCTCCAATTGTGAGACTAGACTAATGTAATGATTGAATTCAAGTTTGATTGACATAACCTGGAGTTGCAGTCAACATATATATTCCAGAATTGCAGAATTTTGACCCTGTTATTTTTATCATATTCTAAAAGCAACGGAGAAAATATAGTTGGAAAATCACCCCTGAGTAGAATTTATCAAAATATTTATGGTTTAGACAGAAAATGTTTACAATTAATGTAGAAATAAATAAAAATTAAACTCGAATTTAGTAATTTGATGACACTTTGTGGGCAAATATAATCTTGTTATTTGTGGCCAATATTAATATTGTCTGATATTCTCATAATTTATTGCCGACTAATAAGTCATTTATTTCTATGAATTTCTATTGTTTGTAATGAAATCGTGAGTTAATCTGATCTATAAATAATTGAATGCAAGCAGTGATGAAACCAAATGAGAACTCAAACCAAACTAATTAATGCTTTACTTATTGTATATGCCGTCACAACAAATTTAAGCATGCTAATTAATGTTATTGAACAATGAATTAGGTCAATAGTCCTATCACGCTGGGCAGGTAGGGGATAAGTTGACAAAGGTTAATTTTAGAAGTGTTTTCGATTGAAGAAGACTTAAAATTCAATTATATTTAAACTCTTATGTATTCACAGCAGACATGTGGAGAGGTTTGTAGGGTTTGTAGGGTTTAGGGCTTATTCCTAATGCTGGGCAAAATTGGATCTATTTTTTTGTTAGAATCAAATCGACTACAATTTTACTGTTATTTTCAACAAACTTAAAGTTTTAATGCAATTCTTTATCCGATAATTATTCTATTAGTTTAAAGCCGTGTGCAAGGTCAACTTTAAGCAACTCTGTTTCATAAAAGTGCAAACATTTAAAAAACCAATTAATGACTGAATGATTGATTGAATGATTGATTACTTTCTCTTTTAATTATTCGGAATTTAATGATGTCTTTAGAGGTTTCATAATTGTATCGATTGATTGCAATCACTTCGATATCGATGTCTCGGTCATCGTTAGCCGTAGGCGAACCATACAAAT
This sequence comes from Eueremaeus valkanovi, assembly GCA_034693305.1. Taxonomy (NCBI): domain Eukaryota; kingdom Metazoa; phylum Arthropoda; class Arachnida; order Sarcoptiformes; family Eremaeidae; genus Eueremaeus; species Eueremaeus valkanovi. The sequence continues at coordinate 48,220 of JAQIWA010000100.1, read as the reverse complement.
AGGCCTTCTCTGTGGCGTTCGGGTGCCGGCAATGCATCCAAACGGGCAGATCAGGCATTCCGAGTATGGAAGGCATGAACTCAATGGGATCTCCCCTTTGAAACGCTTTATCAAATGCTTCGCTATTTATCTGAATAAAGAAGGCCTGAGTTGTGTAGACGTTGTAGACATCGGACACGTCTTTCTTGGCGTAAGTCTCTGTCGTTCAGACAATATATAGATTTTATTTAATCATAAATTAACGTAAATAACGATTGTATGACTAGAAAAGTGCTATTAATATATCACGAATACAGACCTTGAGATTCAATGAGAGAGAATGAACTCAAAGCGATCATCAAATTTAATATCATTTCCAGACATAGATATTATAGAAAATTATTCGATAATAAAAATTATATAAAAAGTTCGTAAATATATTAAATATGATCCGAATCTTATTGTTCGAGTCTATTGCAAAACATGATTACAGCGCAAACGCCCACACATTCTGTGCACAATAAGGGCTAGGATTAGGTTTGGAAGTCTTAGCTCAGACTTGAGATACAATAGGAATGTATTTTTAGATCGACATGACTGAACATCACTGAACCTATTATTGAATAATATGTTTCAAAACTATTAATAATTAAGTTTTGGATCAGTTTTTAGAAAAATATTTTATAGAATTTTATTCATTTTTTTCATCAATTTTTATATTATTTTGTTTTTTCATTAATAAAATTAAAACAGAATTTAGTTTTTTAATGAAAACATTTACGTCTTCTTTAGTGACACCGATAGCCGCGGCCGCCGTTATATACGAGTGAGTGTAGTGGTCAGTATGAGAGCCCCAGTTCTTGAACGCATATCCGCCGATAGTCTTAGTCTTGCCATCGATGGCCACAACCCGTGTCCCAGAAATAGATCTCTTGAATAGCATTGAACCCAATTGTGTTGAACTGATGGCTGAGTTGTCTAACATCTGAAGAGTCATTGCAATCGATATCTGATTTGATTTGTTTTCGATTACTTTCGAACCAAAACTTTCTGCTATTGTTCTCATCTGTTCCTTAAGATAATTGAAGTTCTCTTTCCTTTCTTTCAGTAATTTTTTGTATCCATTGATTCCGAGCTCTAATAAAGTGATCAACACATCCATCGATGGGGTGCCTGAGCCGCGACCGGCGTATGTCTGACTGATTTGATCTATAAATTGCTTATCAAAGCCGGCGATTATAGCGCCGCCGACCGGAACCATGAAATTCTTGTCTGTGCTCTGAACGAAGGCATCGATTCGACCAACTCTTGAGGACTGTTCCAACAAATGCATGCATTTTGAAGACTGTATTCCATAGGCATTGTTCACAATATGAGGTATTGATTGCTCTAAACATAACTTTGAGATCGACTCCAAGTCGTCTGCATTTCTCGGCGCAAAACAAGAAGTGGTCGACAAAACACAGACAATGTTTTCGTTTCCCAATTCTTTGATCTTCTGTTCAATAGTTTGTAAATCAGTTTGAAGTGAATTATTGTCTAATATTTTATTATCGATAATAACGGGAATAAAACCCGAACTAATAATGCACTTAAAGCACGACTTTTGGTCAATTCGGGGCCAAATCACATATTGAGCGTTCGGTCGGCGCTGTCTTAAGGCCAGTAGGCAGAGGACGAGACTCATACCTGTGGCCATCGGGACCACAAAACAGGAACGAGTGTTGGGAACACCCATCGATTGTATGACATCAAGCAATAAGCTGTTTGTCAGTACATTCATAAGACTAGAACCGATAGCTTTGGGCTGTAGTTCGCATATATCGCCTGAGCGTCCAATTCCGTGACCCATCCGGTAATGTCTTCGCGCAACCAGTTCTGAACCAAATCTGGCCTCTCTTTCACCCAAACCGTAATTATTATTAAAATTATTGCTATCCATGAGAGCCAAGCGATTGATGAGTAGCTCAATAGTGGACTCATCCCAGCCATCGGTCGGACACTTGCGGTGTCGCAGCAAATGATTGATTCGGTTGTCTCGTGCGGTCAGCGAATCAAACGACTGGTCGACGACCGATGTCTTCAATAGACTGCTTACCAATGATTTGAATGTTTCGTCCATTTGTTTGAGTAGTTTAAGTGAAACATAAATAAAGTGATAATTAATTTGTTTGACATTAGATTAAACACTAATTATCGTTGAATTGGTTTCAAATGACTTGCGATTATCACATGTTTTCAGATCACATCTCAGATCTAACTGCTGTCAAACATTCGGTACTTTTTATTACACATATTTCCCATTCGAATCCAATGCCTTTCAATACATGCAAAAAGAAATATTGAAAAACTTTTTTATGTTTCAATTGATTGCATAATATTTGTTATGAAAACTCATTTAATTTGCTCTCAATTTTGAAATCAAATATTTCTTATATTTTATATAAAAATATTTTTATAATGTTTTTACAATTAATTGCAATTATATTGAATGCAAATACGATTAACTCATTTACATATCAATTGTCTTCTTCTCAATCATAGCCTCAGAAGAGATGGAAGAGTTAGAGGACATCGAACTGACGTTAAGTCAACAGATATTTAATCTTCAGTTGGATTTAGAGAAGAGATTGAAAGCAATTAATTGTGAATCCAATCAAACAAATGATAGTTCAGTCCAAAGACAAACAATTATTTTTGAATATTTGGATAATATATTGGATAATAAAGTGGAGACAATCGACGACTTCGGGAACGGTATGTTTGAATCGACTCATTTGACTCCAAACCCATTTCCAAATCTGTTTATCGTTTCTTAATTCAAATATTCATTGTTTTAATCCTTATTTGATTAGACGTCGATTGGCTTAACGTAGAGAAGAGTCTGTCCTTAAGGCAAGACTTGAATGGATTACTGCTTGTGATCGACTTTTTCACGTATTGTTGTATTAATTGTTTACATATTTTACCGAATCTGAGACTAATTGAGACCCAATACGAGTCACAACCAGTTGTTGTGATTGGCGTTCATTCCCCGAAATTCGAGACCGAAAAGGACAGAACCAATGTATGCGACGCTCTCTTGAAGTACAACATCGATCACCCCATAGCTAACGATCCGAACGGCAAAGTCTGGTCCACTCTCTCAGTCCAGTGTTGGCCAACTTTACTAATATTAGGCCCAAATTCTCAGTTATTATTCACATTGATTGGTGAAAATGGTGTTCAGGAATGGCTTCAGTTATATACAGAAACGGCTCTCAAATACTTTGAGACAAAAAATATGTTAAAGAATGAAAACAAACGTAAAATTCCTATAAAACTGTTGAGACATTCATTTGACGAACAGTTGTTGGGTTTTCCCTCAAAAATCAGTGCTTCCGAAGACAAACAATTGATAGCTATTTCTAACCCGAGATATCATAACATTATAATCGTTACAAACAATGCAATCGTTAAACATATTATCGGAGGAAATGAGTTGGGATTCAGAGACGGCTCGTTCACTACCGCCCGCTTTCATAGTCCGAATGGAGTCGTTTGGAAAGACAGTCACATTGTGTTTGTGGCCGACACTGAAAACCATTCGATTAGAATGATTGACACCAATAGTCAGACTGTCTGCACATTAGCCGGAAATGGCAAACAGACCGGCGATACGATTGGCGGCAAAATTGGTTGCGCTCAAGGATTGAATTCTCCGTGGGATCTGTGCTGTGATGATCAGAATCGACTGTTCATAGCAATGGCCGGATCTCATCAAATATGGGTTTTAATACTCGCAGACAATACGAAAGTATTCGACAAAGTCTACCAAAAGGGCTGTTGTTTCCGGTTTGCCGGCAACGGCGCAGAACTCAACCGAAACAATAGATATCCGAATAACGCCAGTTTCGCTCAGCCCTCAGGCCTGGCATTGGATCGAAAAAATAATTACTTATTTGTTGCCGACAGTGAAAGCTCTTCTGTGAGATGTGTCGACATATCGAGCGGTTGTGTGTCGGCTGTCGTCGGAGGCGATAGAAATCCGGAAAATCTTTTTGCTTTCGGAGACTCAGACGGAAAGGGAATCGAATGTCGTTTACAGCACTGTTTGGGCATTGCTTTCGATAGCGAAACTCAGTGTCTGTTTGTGGCCGACAGTTATAACCATAAAGTGAGTCATTCTTTAATTCTATTGATTTTCTTCTTCAATCGATTCAAATCCAGTTCTTATGACTCGCTTTCTATTCAACAACATTTATGGCTCTCTTTCCCGACACAGGGATTAAAATGAGGAATTGCTCTGAATTTTTGATTTCTTATTCTTTTGATAATCAGATAAAGAGAATAAATGTATCGACAAAAGAATGCGTGAGTATAGCCGGCACTGGTATCAAAGGCAACCGATCCAAATGCAAGCTATCGGAGTGTAGTTTCAATGAACCGAATGGTTTGTGTTTAATAAATGGCTCAAAGAGTCTATTACTGACCGATACTAACAATCATTGTCTGAAACTTTTGGATTTGGAAAACGATTTCATAAATGAATTAAAAATAATTAAATCAAACGAAAGAACAAAAACTGATTTAAATAAGTATTCAAACGAATCGAAAGCCGATTTCAGTCTACGTTTGGATTCAATCGAATTGAGTCCGAAATCCAAACTTAAACTCCAACTGAAACCAGAATTTGGTCCACAAATCAAAGCAACGAATGGCGCAAAACATAGGATTGAGTTTATAAGTCCAGGTCTGGTCTCCCGAACCATATTATCTGTAAATTTGAATAATTATTAAAGAAATAAATCTTTTTTCGATTCAGACGAAACACTTTTCTCGTTATCGCATAAAGACATGAAAATTGAAAATTTTGACGAATTATCTGAGTTTTGGTTAATACTGAACGACAACAACACTAATGAAAGTCTAAACAAAATCTATTGTTTTATAATAAAAATGAATTTCAATTTATGTAATATTGAGCTTAACTTTTGTAAACAAATTAGAGTTGACTTTCATTTACCGCTTCTTATAATTGATACTCAAAGTGAAGACATTCTCACCGCTCACTTGCCCTTTCGTTTGAATGCTTTGCTTTGAATTTATTCATATATTTTGTAAATTAATTTTTATTCAATTTTCTTAAAAAGTATTTAATTTGACTTCAATTTCAATCAAAACAATTCAAAAGACTTTTGAATATCAATGAACTTAATGTCAAATCCATTCTATGTTTTATGAATTTTACTAAACTTTGAATTAATATCCATTAAAACAAAGATTGAAATGTTGGCCAAACCATGTGATTGATTGGGGCATTGGGACTACCGTTACAGTAATCTGAAAGTCAACTAGGTAAGTCTATACTCGGCTTCGCTATAACTATAACAAAGCTTTATAGAAATTAATGAACGTAGAAGAAGGTTCCGGATCATTGATCATTGAATGAGTGTATAGAGAATGAGGAAAATTATAATTATTTATAATTGTCTTCAATAATAAATAGCAGTAATTATTGAACTCATTTCCATTCAATATATTTTAACAATATTTTATTGAAAACAAGTTTTTTGTTTCTATTTATTAGATTTGAAAGTTCGCCAAAAAATTATTATAATTCTGATAGTAATGTACGGGTAATTTGAGAAAAATAAATAATTCCCCACCTTGCTCATTGTTGTCGATCCGCTTAAATAATTGTCTAAATTGTTTGCATTTAATATTTTAATAAAGTTTTATATATTTTGTTTGTAAGGATCGGTTCAAACCTATATTGACGGCTAGTTTGGCCATCCATGACATGAGTGGCTCTTTTTATGAATATATCATAAATTGAATGTTAATTAATATTTTTAATTAGAATACAATCGAACAAAATGTGAGAAAATTGATATCCAGACTAAATATTGCAGACAAGGATGTCATTTAAATATGTTCTGGCTAAACATTTAGCTTAAATGAACGAAGTATTGAATATCAATGCACTCTATTATACTTTTCTCTACTCTATTGCACTGAATGTTTGGCAATCGTTGGAAATCCAAAGTAAAATAGTGGAACAAACGCACGAATCGAACCATTTATTAAATGAGATCAAGAGATCAGTTCCAGGAATCAGATCCAGGAACAAGTCTGTGAGCACTTGTAGTTGAAAGTTAATAAGTGCTACCAATGAAGCGGATGTTTAGCTCAAAACGATTGCGTGAAACCTAATTATTAGCATTTCATAGAATTAAACTGATTTCAAGTGCACTAAAAAAATACTTTTTATCTGAATTTAAATAATTTATTTGACATAAGAATGAATGGAAAATAAAAAGAAAAAATTCCAAAGCATTGGAAACTCATTGCATAATGCGGTTCATGTATTTGCATAACCAGTCGCTCGACTTTTCACAATATCGGGTTCAGACGAGGAATAAAAGAAAATTTCTCACTATCTCTCTGTTTTCGGTTTATTTTTAGTATATTCACAGAAATTGAATTAAATTGAATTGAAGGACATTTCATAAAAAAAAACTATTGCCTAATAGATAGGAGTTTAGAGGAAAGTCTGAATTCTCAGTTGGTTTCTAAACTCTCTCAAATCAAGACATGTATTGAACAGCAGAGCACAGCCTAATAAAGTGTTTTCTTAAAAGTTTTGTTTCACTAAATGTTTGTAAAATAAAAGTGAATTACAATTATATACTGGTATTGAATATAATTGACTTTCAGAACGAGGACATTGTATTCTTCCGGGCATTCAGTTATTCAAGTGTCTGAGCATTCATTCATTTTGTTTTTCTTTATTTTCCAATAAATCAAATAATTTATTAATTCGTCAATTGATCAAGATGATCTAATAATCCTATTTCAAAGTGTCGACCAATTTTCATAAATTCAATTGGAATACAATGACTGAAAATATGATAAAACGCGAGTAAGTATTGAATATTATTTATAATTTATTTGTATTTATGATAATATAAACTATAATAAGATTTGTATTTATATTATAAGTTCATTATATCTCTACTATTCTAGTCTTTCATATTTATAATAAGACTTATTTTTCTTCTTATAAATTACTAATTAATAATTTCATTCTCTGTAACTCATACGACGCCCCGGGTTATAAAGGTGATAAAGGTAATAAAGGATATTTCTTTCTTCTTTTGGGTTTTTACAACTACGTACAATACAGAAGCCTGCTTAATTATTGCTTTATTTGTACTGGTTCACAGCAAATATTGAATAAAATGTTTATTTATTTTCTTGTTATGCACTTAATGGACAAAAGATTAAATACAAAAATTCAAATGACCCCGAATTGACTGAATTCAACAATATTGCAAAGTATTGAAAAGTAAATGAGAGAGATGCATCTCATTCTGAACCGAACCCGGATATTCTTTTCACCCTTTAACCCATATCTATCAATGCTCTGAATAATTTATATCTTTCTCTTTCCAGTAAAAGTTAAAAGTTTACGCCGACTACTTTTGTATTGAAATAAACCTGGCCCATTTGCCCGTTTCTATTATCTACCTTACATTTAGAGAAGATTTTTTACTACACTACTACTCCCCCCCCCCCTATGGACAGATCAAAGTTAGCAATTGAAAATCTAATTAAAATGTTCTTATATTCAAACTCATCTATGCATTCGTCGATTTTTCTTTATTTACGTTTTGAAAATCGTATGAATAACCAGATTATTGGATCGCAAGTACTGTCAGCTGAGCTGAACTTATTTCCAACTATTAATAGCAATAATAGCAAAAAAAATATTTAACTTTCTTTTATTTAACACCACTTTCGAGAATTTAGCACTGATTAGATTGAGCTCACTTATGCCATCATAGATTTAGCACTAGATCTCAGCTGAGATACCTATACCTTGGTAAATACCTAAAGAAAGCTGAACTGAAGTTCCTTTTTTTATGTGAACATTATTTGGAAAGCAACCGAAATAGTCATTAATGACATTGGGTATGAATTTTGTCAATTTTAGAATAACTCTATTCTTTAGCACTTCTGCTATAAATTATAATTATTTTAACACAATCTCCAAAAATGAGTGAATTAAATGACATTTATTATTGAAAATATGATTTAAATTAATCTCATTATACAGTATGTGAGATAAAAGTGCAGAACAAACAAAATTATTATGTATTCACCAAATAATAAATTAGCAAGTACAGTACAGTATATTTAAACAAATAGTGTCATTCATTTTTCAAAAATAATTTACACTGTACTGTCAGTATTTCATATATTTGGAAAAGCTGTATTTTTATTATCTAGTTCAGATTTTAAAAAATGATTTTGGCAGCAAATATAAATTGAAAGAATTTTGTATCAGAAAAATATTGTGGATTATATCACAGACTTATACTGACTAATTCAAAGTTTAAAGTCATTTATTATTTGCATATACTTTCGAAACAATAATTTCCATTCAAAACAAAAATAAAGAGTTTTAGATAAAAGTCTGTTTATATTTGATAATAATTATTGCGATAAGAGTTTGACCAATAGTACAATATATTCTTTATTCTGTATAATACCCACACAATTACACAACCTTTGCAAGAGTTAGTCCAAACTTTTGCAGCTCTTATTACAGCTAAACCTGATATTTATTATGACATAAAATTCAATTAAATTCTGTATTTTGAACATATTGTTCAAAAAATGGTTCTCAAAAAACAGGTAAAATATTATTTGCCATCAATTGTAGGAATCATTTAATTTAAACAAACGGAAAGTTTTCACGTGATTGACATTAATTAGAGAAAAAAAAGTTTTATATTCTGATTAAAAAATATCTGTGAACTGGATGTGTGCGACAGGTGTTGGGAAACTGATTTTGAAAACTTTTCATTAGTATTATAGTTGACTCACTTTGAATACACATTTGATTTGGTTATGAAAACATCGCATTCGCTGCCAATTCATTGCATGTATTGATTGCATTCATATCACGCCATATACTGAATGCTATTATATAGTGCTATACAGAATCGGATCATTTGATTGACTATTAAAAGCCTTAAAACTATTTATTATTTCACTGAACTCTAAATTGTTTGTGCGCTTAATGTTAATCGCTTTCATCTATTAGTTCATAATATTGTACATAAGTTGCAAAAATGGATATAAAGTAAGTAATCGTATAATTAGTGTCAAAACAATTCTTTTTATATAAGTATTACTCAATTTTGAATAATCTTTCATAAGTTTGCAATACTTTTATACAATGTGTTTACTATAAGGCAAAGAATCTGATATTAATACTGGGTATTATTAAATATGCTTTATATTAATAAATAAGAAATGTCAGTAAACTTAATATATTCTACTTCAGTATTATATCAAATTGATATTTATATTTGATCCGAATCATGCAAATAATGTTAATATTATATTCATTAAAGTTGAGATAAAAGTGTAGACAACAGAGTGAACACAAACTCATATCAAATATTCTCTTCAGTCATGCGTTGACTGCGAATGTTAGGCATAGATAGACATAAGAGAAGAATATTGAAGAATAATATCAATAATAATAATAATGTTTAAGATTTTCTGCAATCGATTGCTTCATTCAATCGTATTCTGGATCACAATTGAGAACTAATTCTTATATTTTCTCTCTTTTCGATAATATTTCTAATTTTAATGAATAAATATTTTCTTATTTAAAATCATTTTCGTTTCAATTCCTTAAATATCAACGAATATTAATAATAAGACTCAACTGAACAGTGAATTCAATTGAATTGATTTCAAAGAAATGTCATTTATATTCAGAACCGATTCAATTGATTCGTGAACTGATTTACAGTTAATTAAATATTTTGATTACAATATACTACTGAACAGAATTGAGAGCCAATTAATCCGATTGTCATATCATAACAGGTATTGTCATAACTCAACGCCACTTATAAACCCTTACCGTCGGCCCAGTTATGTGAAAAAGAAGAAGGAATTGATTGCAAATATGATGGCATCGATTAACGGCAACACTACCACAAACAGCAACCAAACGGTTGGCCCGCGTGAGTCACACATACACTATATTTCTATTGAATTCTTGCCAAAGCCCTGATCTCTAACGCACTGTTCGCCTGTGCCCAGCCATGCCCTGGTTCGGTATGGACATCGGTGGCTCTCTGGTCAAACTGGTGTACTTCGAGCCGACCGACAGCTCTCCCGATGAGATCAACTCTGAGTTGGAAACCCTTAAGAAGATCAGACATTACCTGAAACGGAACGCCGCGTACGGAAAGACCGGCCGCCGAGACGTCAACCTCCAAATGGACAACTGCTGTATTAACGGCCGGTACGGAACACTCCATTTCATTCGGTTCCCCACATCGGAAATGACTGTCTTCTTAAAACTGGCCAAATCTAAAGGCATAGCACATATGGCCAGCACTATCTGTGCGACCGGCGGCGGGGCCTTCAAGTTTGAGGCCGACTTCAAACGGGAAGTGAACTTAGAATTACATAAATTCGATGAATTGGATTCACTCATTCACGGCATACACTATATCGAGGCCTATAACCAATACGAGTGCTATTACCTGAACGACCCCTTGAATGAGGACAAGTGCACGAAAACGCCCTACGATTTCAGTCATCCGTACCCTTTCCTTGTAGTCAACATCGGCTCCGGAGTCAGTATTCTTTCGGTCACTTCTCCGGACAAATACAAGCGCGTGAGTGGCTCGAGCATAGGCGGGGGCACATTCCTGGGCCTGTGTGCTCTGCTTACCGGTTGTGAGACTTTCGAAGACGCCATACAATTGGCAGCCAATGGCGACTCAACCAAAGTCGACAAATTGGTCCGCGATATATATGGCGGCGATTATCCGAAATTCCGTCTGGGCGGGGATATCATCGCTTCCAGGTCTGGCATCCAATCCCTTCTCTTGTGTTTACTTTCCTTATATAAGTTCTATTCGTTTCTAATCGATTCCCATTCTATCGCACCGACAGTTTCGGCAATATGTGCTGCCCTGAAAAGCGAGCACAGGCGACACCGTCCGACTTGGCCAGAGCCACATTAGTGACCATAACCAACAATATCGGCTCAATTGCCCGAATGTGTGCCGTCAATGAAGGCATCGAAAGAGTCGTATTCGTCGGTAATTTCCTTCGCGTTAACGAAATATCAATGAAGTTATTGGCCTTCGCTATGGACTTCTGGTCTGACGGCACACTTAAGGCCCTATTCCTGGAACACGAGGGCTACTTCGGTGCCGTCGGATGTCTTCTGGAGCTCATGAAGACTGGAAATCGATGCGATTGACGTCAATATTAATCATGAATTCAGTGATTAAAACAGTTTTTAAACATATTTTTTTGCGATCAGTAGAGACAGAGATTTCTTTATAAAACCAATAATCAGTTATTATATAAACTTTTTTTAAAATTCTATACAAATAATTGAAACAATTTTTGTTTATATAAAAAGTGACTCCAATTAAGTCATTCCAGAAAAACAAAAATTATTTGTAATGTCTTTGAATCAGATATTAATAAATTAAAAAAAATGAATTAATTTATGTCAAAGTTATGGCTTTCGCGCTCTAAAGCCATAGTCAGTGGCCATAGACTACGGGAGCGAATGAACACAATGTTGATTAACAATTAAGATATTTATTTGCAATCAAATCGAAATATCTTTTCCTTCACTGAAGGAGTTCTTAATATAAAATCGAAACGAATTGTTCGGAGATTTTGTTTATTTTGAAAACAAAAATCCCTTACAATTGAGTTAATGTAAAAGAAAAATAATTCTTAATTTAAAAATCATCCAAATCTTCGTATTCGTCTAAACCGTCCGTCAGGTCTAATGTCTGGAAATCGACGCGATATCGAAGAATACCTGAAGAATAGAAATCAGTATTTTTTTTAAACAGTTGTATAAAGTCTTTAATTTTAAAACTAATAAATCGATTAATCCTTAAATATATTCGGATTTGATATTGAATTCTGAAAATAAGCCACAATTTTATAAAAACTCTGGATTTGAATAGTTTTGGATAACTTTAATGAAATTAAATAAGAAATTCATTGATTTGAAAGCCATGTCATTATAAACCTGTCCTCAACTCAGACTCAAGACATAAACGAAATCTTTTATAATCTGTTTTAAACTCAATTATAAGTCAATTCAGAGAACTATTAAATGAAGTGAAATAAAAGCACTTAAAGTCTAGAAAATTGTAATAATGTTTACATTGAATGTCTGGTTGGCATAAATCTGGAGTCAGTTTATGTGGAATGCATTTAAATAAATGTGAATAAAATACAGACAATATTTGCTGCAAAGGTTCGCATAGAATATGGTTTGGAAGAAAAGTCGGTTTAATAATAGGTTTGAATCTATAAACAACTAAATCCCAGAATATTTTGAAATATCATTCAGTTTTATGAATAATAATAATTACATTGAAATCGTAAACAACTCAAGAATTAATCAAAATTTGAGATAACAATCAGCAAAAACTCCTTTCAGTACTGTTTGTGTTCATAATAGAGAGCTTTAATGATATTCTTCGGCTTTACTCAACATTTAATATTTGAATGCTTTTCCTCAATAACTCAGAGAATAACTTAAGAATTCTTACTGAATGTCCTAATAGTGGAAATTTGAAGTCATTTCACAATAAATAGAATTATTTGCCGTAAAAATAGTAATAATTAAATCAAAAACCGGATTATATTTGCGACAAAATATTATTAAATCAATTCTTAGTCATTCCTATAATAGATGAGAAGTTCTAATAATTCTAATAATAATTTTGATTTTCAATAGATTTCTGAATACATATCAGCTCTAAATAAGTCATTGAAAAATAGGAAAATAACATAAACTTAAACTTTTGGCCTTAAGTTAAGTACAGTATAACTGAAAGTATATTTAGTAAAACATTTACACAAATACTGCAGAAAAACATATTAAACAACAGATTCAAGCAATGAATTACGGATTTACTAATCTTTTTCGTATAAAATAATTAAATCTTATCTTTTGTTTAAATAAAATATTTGAAAACATGTGACAAAACTTCTCATTAAAGTTCATAGAAATGAATGCAAAATCAATTAATTGTTATAATAATTAACAGAATTTTTATTCATTCAATTTGAAGATTGAAAGAGAACTTATGGTTCGTTTGATTGCATTAATTAATTATAAAAATATTTCAAAAATCTGTTGAATGCTATCGAAAGGCACTGAAGGTATAGGGAATGGCATTGAAAATATCGAAGATATTTCTGATCTAAACAACAGATTCCAAGTCATGTCAGCTATACTTAAACTCTAAGCAAAAAAGTATTTAGTCTTAAAAATAGTGAACAAAAAACATATTTTGAATATTAAGTGATTTGGAGAATAAATTATAAATATTTCTCTGAAATACTGTTCCTTATTATTGATTGCAATAATATTTTGATTGCAATTAATAAACTGTATAATCATTTGCAGACAATTAATGAATAAAAACATTTTCAATGATTTTTCGAAATACAGTGAAATTAAGCGAAAATATTGTTTGGATTTTGAGAACTGTTTGCATAAGAATAGTGTGAATTCAGATTAAACCCAAACTAATTGATGGCTCAGTTATTCCCAAATGTGATCAACCATTAGAGCAATAGATATAGGAATTAAAGACAATTAAGTGTATAATTACCTCCTATTCCTCCGAATCCCTTGACGTACTGCGAGCCCTCCTGAGACCTATCAGTGATGATCTCGAGGGTCGCGCCGAACACTTTATAACTGTTGGCCAGCCATTCGAGTAAAGGCATGGAATCGATGAGTTCCAACTCCACTCCCGTCTCCTTATCCACGAAATGGGTTTTATCCTTCTCCTGGTCAGGCGTCAGGTGAAGGATCTTATCCTCATTGGTGGCCGCGTTCTTCAGTACGTATCGAACGATATCGAGGTTTTCCCACGCAATCAGGATCTCAACCGAACCCATTTCCAGTGCCTTCAGAGTGTCCTCCACTCCGAAGCAGTATTTGCCGGTGTCTTGAGATATCTCATCGAAGTATCGACCTATGGATCAAACCGACAGAACAGTTAGCTTTGAATCAACGCTCTTTGTGGGCACAGGTAGTTGTTCTCCAAACCTATCAGTTTCTTCTCTTGAATAAACTTGACGTTTGAGAGGACTTCGGCGGACAGTTCGATGGCCTGATTGAAGCCATTCTCTCCCCCGTAGGACACGTCGACTAACTTTAATACTTTCGTTTGGAGTCTCTGTTCACAAGAGTTAGAGTAAAAGTGAGTAATCGGACAAATGGGACACTACTCTCAACCGGTGACTGACCGGATCGAACATATCTGACTGATTGAGCTCTGCCTTGAAGTCTGCACTTCCGGCCAGTATTAGTCCCGATATATTCGGTTTGTCATTAGAGATGAACAGAGTTGTGGCCACTTCTGCCACTTTGCGCACATAGTTGTGTCGCTTTTCCATTCGCAGTCGAGCGAAACGCAGGGCTGACTGACCTCCGCGTCCTTTACGTAACAGACAATCGATTAATGAATAACTAATTACCGGTCGTATGAATGGAAAGGGAGTTCAGTGTCAATACAAACCGTGCTTTTTTGGCAAATCGACCGGAAATTTGTGCAAAACTTCTCTGGTATTGCCCTGTAATGTCCCGAATAGGGCTCCATTTCCGTCCATTACAATGAACCCGAACTTATTGTCGTCGGCCAGGAGTGCAGACAAGGCCTCGGTATGGAATTTGTTATCACAGAGATATAGCGAAGTGTTTATTGGCTTAAAGGGCTCGAAATCAATGTTCACTTTCTTCTCCTTTCCCTCTTCGGTCACTATTGTTCCGCAGTATATGACCAGTCCGTTCGGCGGCACTTTCGTGTACAGCTTCAGCCGGTGCTGCACAGACGTGATCGCACCCAACACAGACAGTCTGTTCACCCGACTCTTGATGTTGGAAGCGGTGCCGAACTCGTCGGCCAACATCTTCGAGACTCGAGATATTTGATCCTTGGGTGGAATTATCAGTGATATCATTGACGTTCCGTTCCTGTAGTAAAGCAAATAATTATTAGTTGACTGTCATTGGAATCGACGGGTGCCGGTGTCGACCACATGGCCACACCTGCGCCCCACCCATGCCATGCCTACCCGCGCGCCGCCTCAAGACTTTTGATCAGTTTCTTAATCTTCCAGATCTCGACGTTTCGGTCGGCGTTCGACTCCTCCAGACTATAGCCCGAAGAAGACATTATCAGTCAATTGGTGTCCTCTTTGTTCCAATGGATCCGACGTTCAATCGATTGCAATGCAAATCAATTAATGTTTATATTAATTAAAACTTTTTATAAAAAACAATTAAAACAAACAAATAATTAATTAATTAAACGATCTTTTGATTCAATGTATTCGACGGTATGTCTGAAGAAATCCAATAATAAATGAATTCAAAAGAAAAATGAGTCAAAAAAGTGTTGAAAAAGAAGACAAAAATATATAGAGTTTTGATTTGAAACAAAAAAATATATAATAATTATAATTATAATAATATTAATAATAATTAAGTTATTATTAATAATTGGATTCAATGTCAGACAATATGGCAGACAATGTGTGTTGAGTTTGAATCGGATTCGCTGTTCGTATAAAATATAATTCAATTATTAAACGTATAAACAGTTTTCGTTCCAATAGTTTAGCAAAATATCAAATGTTTTAATGAACTGTCGGTTCAGTCGTTTGCTGTTAGTGTTGACCGGCTTTCAGACGATTAGACCGATTGTATAGTTTGTAGGTTTGGATCATTGGATGTCTACTCAATGCGATTCACATTACGATTGTGTTTAGTGTTTAGTAAAGTATTAACCAATGAATCAATGAATGCATTCAATGCATGAATACTATGAATGAATGCATTCAATACACTCTGCAATAGGGCTGACGTATAGACAGACAGTACATACAGTACAGACAGAGCACACCTATTCATGCAATCAATACAACTATTATTATATTATTTATTGTTTTCAATCAATTATTTATTAATTAATTTATACTAAAATTCTAATCAGTTGTAAATCAAACTGAATTAGTGTTGAGTTCAGAATATATGAGTTGAGATTCAAATGTGACACTTGTATGGAGAGTGCACTGTATGGCCAATGCGTTCAATGGACACATTGAGTGCTCCACACGATTACAGTTTGCATTCAACGCCTGAAACTCATGCGTTCAGAAAATGTGTCCAATTATTGAGCGCTCGATTCAAAGCTCACTCTTTGGTTGATATGCTTATCGTATGACCTCTTTTGGCCAACGCTTCCATAAATACGTATAAATGTTGTGAAGATATATAAGAAATATATTAAATAAACAGAATTTTCATAATATGTCGTTCAGTGAAACCAATTTTGTTAATCAGATAAATACATGTCAAGTGTTTCGTCAAAACAGAAAGTGTGTATTACTGTACTGTTGTAGCCAGGGTCAGATGTGGCTAATTTGGCCATTGTCTCAATTGTCGGGTCAATTCATTTGTCTGACTCTATAATAATTATGAATCCAAACAAATGTCTAAATGTTTGCACTTTTAACAGATCTAATACCGTAAGCAATGATTCGCACAATTAGTATAACTGATTGCAAACGCATTACAAGAAATATAAATATAAATTAAGGACTGAAACGAGTCTAAGCTTTCAGTGATATTTGAAACCAAATTATCTATAATTTGACTGAAATGGAAAAAAACATCATTTTGTGGAACTGTTGGCACATTTTAATGCTACCAGGGATGGGATGGACCCCCGGTTGAGCTGATGAGCACATTCCTAATCATAACATGCTTTGAATCAGCCTCAGTCTCAACCATAGTTTGCATATTTGGTAGATTAGGTCAGAGAGCAGATGAATATTGAGTATATGATTGAATACAGGAATTAATTTTAGATCTTTTAAACCAATGTAAAGGGTTTTCAACAGTGCTGTCAGTTTGTCCGGCGCCGGCGGCTTTTTAGAGCTCTGATTGGCTGAATCACTCCATTTTTAATTAAAAATGTGAATATAAATGATTTGAATTTAGATGGATTCAGCCAATCAGAGCTCTAAAAGCCGCCGCAACCAACTGACAGGACTTGTTGGAAGCCATTTATAAATGCATTCAATAATTGTGGTATAGAGTAGAGTTGGCGCGCATTCACTCAATACTTATTGAAAGTTATGCAAACTTTCAATCGGATGTCAGAATAGCGCGAGAGATATAAACGGTTTTTCGGTTTTAAATCCGATTCAAAAGTGTTTCGAATTTGAATTTCTCTTTGTTTTAACCTTTTGTTCAAATCTTTGTTTGTTTTCATACTTAAGACATAAAAAGATTATTTATTTAAGACATCAAACGATCCATAAAATGATTAATTCTTACGATTCAAAGCAAGAGGTCTTTGATCGGGAAGAATGTCGCAAAGAATGCTCTGAAGATAATCACATCGAATGTCCGGAAGAGAGTCGCAAAGTATGTCCTGACGTCAGTCGTGACGAATGTCCCGAAGAGTTGACTCACGAGTTGACCGAAAAGGAAACGGAAGACAACGTAAGAAACGATGCTTTCCTTCGCACTAATGCTTCGGATGAAGAAACAGATTCTGCGGATAAGACTCGAAATACTTCAGACTCTAAAGCAAGCAATGGTTGCAAAGAGTCGAACGAATGTCAAACCATTTACTTGAGAACTGATCCGAAAGAGAGAGTTGTCGTGTCGTCCAATTCGACCGGAGATTCGTTGAGCAAAACGTTCAAAGTTTCCAACAAAAGCAGAACAACGAAACCGAATGACACGAATGGGTCGAATGGGTCGAAGACATTCAAAATCGCACCCAAATGGGGCGAATCGGTTGGCATTAGTGACGCGAACGGATTGCCCAAACGGGTGGTCAGTATGTCTGAAATGAAGAATTATATTCCGTTGCGAATGAAATACAGGACGAGCTTTAAGTACTACTTCGCACTCGTCGACGCCCGCTATCCGCAGCACTACCGGGGCTACGAATCTGGTCGTCAGCGCTGGCGTATGCGATACAACATCTTTGTGGACGGAATGTTCAGATCGCACAAGAAGTCGGATCTGCTTCTGCACATCGGGGAGACTATGATATACTTCGATATCGAAGAGCATTTGACGCAACCCTTTTACGTCAACTGTTCCTTCTATGCCAACTACAGTCCTCTCAACACACCTGTCGACCCCTCCAGACTCACCAAAATGATTGTCCGCCTCCACGACATCCTGACCTCAAGTCTGATACTTCAGCTCAAGTTCCCGGTCAGCGCCAAAGCCTTCCGAAACATAGATCAGTTGTACTACAAGTTTCTGATGCGTCAAAAGGAACTGTTGGACGAATTGGAGTTCATTAACAAACACTGGACTCCGAACCCGATGGGCCGGTGGCTCTCAATCGATCAGAAGCGCGGACTCAGCGATAAGAACATGGCTTTCGACAGAAGACCTATCGATCGAAGACCGCGAGAGTTCGTCAACCGATCCTATGCTACCAGAGTTAACGAAGAGAGCGCACAACCCAGTGCTGGCAACGGATCCAAGAATTACAAACCTGAGGAGCAGACCGTCCAAAGAGCTGAAGAACGGGGCGATCGCCGGTTCGTCAACTCCAACGACAAACGGAACAATCGCTTAGCGTATGGAAGGACTGGGGATCAGGTGTTCGTCAGAAACGTGTTGCGCGAAAAGGCATTGAATGTGGAGGAGAGGGCGCCGTACGATAGGGTTCGGCCGAAGAGGAGTAATCAGAGAAGGAATCAAAGCGTCGAACGAATGGCCGAACGAAACAGTTATTTAGACGCCCGGCCTATCATCGCCAGAAGTGGCCGCAACGGCGACCGCAGATCGCGGCCGAAGACAAGGCGTCGTTAATGACTCAAAATTTCGGAACTTTTGTTTCCATTTCAATAATTTTCAGACTTATATTAACACTGTTTTCGTTAAATTGTTTTCATTTATCTTTACATTCAATGCATTTGTTTTTAAAATTATTTTATTTTATTTTACTCTTTAGTCGATTCAAAAGATTTTCAAATTCATAATATTTGTCTGCATTTAAGTTAATACTAATGTATTTATTCTTATATTTATATTAATATTTGGTTTTCAATAAATATTTATTTGACTTAACGTTTGAATTCATTGAATAAATTGTCAATAATTTAGTATAAAATTCGTGTTTAAGAGTTCGCTCTTTTAGCTTACTTTCCACTCCATTCACAAGAGCTCATACAGTGCTTGGCCTCAAGTTTTCAGTATAAAAGGCACCCATGACCAGCACACAGGTTGGAAACATCGACTACGGGAAGCGGATTCGTGTCCAACAAATATATTTCAGATCAGATGAAAGCAATAGATCTTTTGATAATTCATATAAATTAATAGAAATTAAGGGCAATTGTGCTGAACCACCCGTTTCTGTTAGGTTAGAGTCGCAGACAATTTGAATTTATAATCGATTTGTTTAATAGAAGTGATTGAATGTATGAAACAATTACTTCAGAAAAACACTTAATTTATTATAAAATCATAAAAAACCAATTCTTCCGAACGAGTGAATCAATTGGATCCCAGAACTCATCGTCAGTCCATCGACTAATCAGTCTTTTAATGCTCTTTCACTTTGCCATCCATAGGACGAGCCTTCACCTCCCGCTCCGTCCCCGTCTACTCAGATTGCATTGACCAGTGGCGCAATGTCTTTATTCTTGTCTTCTTGAGCCGCCGACTGGTCATCGCTGAGTAGACCCTCGTCAGTTGCCATCTGCAGCCCAGTCAGCCGCCGGACTATCCAGATATCTAGACTCCCAGCACCTCGACTGACCCGACCAACCCTGACCAGCTCCCAGCACCCCGACAGAACTGCAGAACCCGATGTATGCACAGAACATATATCTCGGAGTGAACACCACTCCCAACACCAAAGGGTTATTTTGAGCCCTCTTTTGTCGAAAGACAACCACAACTAACGCAATGATAGCACAAGAGAGTCCGATGACTACGACTATTGGTCGCTTCAGTGTTGACATGAATTTGACTTAAGATTACCGAATGTTAGAGCAATTGTCCACAAGAAGACGCAAGTGTGCCATCAAATGATGTAATCTTTGAAGAATAGGTTCTGAAAGGTCATTATATTATTTGTGTGCCGATCAGTTTCCAACAACATCTCTAAAATATGTTATTAGTGCCCTGGACTATTTGCTTTTTTGGCCTAATGATCAACATTTTAGATATTTATCAAAACTTCAATCTTACGGACTGTTGACAAAAAATTACATAAAAGCGCAAGTATTATAGAAAGGGACGGCCAAGAAGGTCAATGCATTTCAGGTGCATCGCTACCAGCATTTCATATCGACTGTGTTTAGTCTCACTTCAGAAGTAGAGACCATTTATAGCCAAATTAGTATTCAGTAAACATATAAATACTTTCATTTATAGCCTTTGAACGACAAATTATAAATTAAATAAAAAGTCGTTAATTCAATGTAAGTCTTAGAATATATCGAACTTTTATTTGCTTTTCATTGCATACCAATTGAATAATCTGGGTCTTAGATAAAAATATTCAATTATAGCCTCCATTCGTAATATTAATTCCATTGCATTCCGTATTATAGACTTAATGCTAGCAATAAAATCACTGTTAAATAAAATCCCTAATTAACTGACCAGGGATGGCCATATAATGTAGGTGCGAAATGAATTTTAGAATTTGAACAAATGCACAGGCTTCTACTATAACTAACAAATATAAAACTCATCACTTCTAAAATGTTCATCAACTTAATTTAGAAAAATACTCTACTCTTCTGTATGTAATAAACTATTTGGGTTTTAATAAGCTGTAATATATTGAGACTGGTCATCCCTGAACTAATAATGATAGTGTTATGTTGAAATCAAATTCAAAGTCTCATTGCAAGTGAATGATGTAGACTGACCCAGGACTCAGGTTGAGTCAGACATCAATGCAGGCGAGCGAAGATGATTTGTTTGCTTTTAATCGGATTCAGTTTAATACTGATTAATTGGACAATTGATACTCAAATATTTCTGTTTGCAATGAGAAAAAAAATTTCGCACAGAATTGGCTGAAATACAAGTTCTGAAACCAAATAACTATTTAATTATGACTTTCAATAAAATAAAATTAAAATAAAAACTAATTTAATTCGAATTTAATTATATTTTAAATCTATAAAAAAAATTCTCAACTCTTTCTCTGGTTTTTTATTTTCCCAAAAATAAAAAGAGAAATCAATTGAAAAAAGATTTGAGAAATGAAATGAATTCGAATTTTTCTCAAATAGTTTTCCGATGAACTCAATAATAAATATAGATTGGGTACTTTTATTGTGTCATTAAAGGGTAGATCAATAGATATCGAAATTGAAGCCATTATTTCATTTTGACTTCTCTTTCAAATCAAAACTTTGACGACTTCTGAAGAAAGTTATCAATTGTTTGAAAAGTCAATAATATTTGTGAACATTTTATTGTGAGCTTTGATTTGAGGATATTATAACTCATATTTGAGAATAGCTATAGAAATATAACTGAATTTGAACATCAATTGTCGAAAAGTGCAATCGTTTAGCAGAGCGTAGGGAGTGTTCGCGTATTTATGTGCGTTAGCCGTCTCTCCAATAATTGCATTGTATTCGCGACTCAAGCAATACATATCTGAATGTCATTTTCAAAACGACAACATTTAACTTATGACCACTTTATGATCAGTTTTTGGTTTTGAAGCCAAACCGCTAATAAATATATAGCCGACGGCTCTAAGGGAACGACAAGAGATAAATGTTTTCAATTTTAGTTACATTTTTGCCAATTCTATATAAGCCAGGAGTTGGCCAATTCAGTGCTCAATTCAGTCCTCTCTCTACTGTATATCAAACATCATATTTTAGTTGAGCTAATGTTCAATTCTGTACTCTATGTTCGCTTCAGCTCCTCTCCAATGGCTTATGTCATATACTATTGTAATCATATAAAGAATATGATTCCAGTGCTTACATACAAATAATTTATGGCATTTTAAACGTAAATTAAGTCTAATTTATAATCAAAAAGAATACAATGTTTTCATAACTTTATTTTAATTGAATAATTCATTATTGTCTCACATATTCACTAATAAAATGCTATAAATATTATTTGTATTTTTTTTAGTTCAATTTAATTTGACTACTTTAAGAAATCTTATCTAATCTTCAGTTTTCTTTTCCAAGTCGTTAGCATTCGATCGGTGCAGTCGATGCTGTACTGTAAGCGTTGCAACAGTTGAAGCATTGCTTCTTAGTCTTTGATAAGATATCAATGATTTATTGACCTCATATGACATACAGTAAAACAATTAATAATAATTCGTAACAATTATAGTGAAAATTATATTTCAATTAGAATTTCAAACAATTCTCTTATCTCTGTAGTAAAACTGATGGAAAGCCAGTTCTGGCCTAAACAGTAAAAGAAAGCTTTAGGAAAGTTATTAAAATTTATAATTATAAGCAGTCTTTCAAAAAATAATTTTTGACATTTTTGTCTTCATTTTGTTCACTATATTTGCGAACAAGGATTTTGAAAAGCGATTGCATCGGTATTCTCACGCATTAATTGTTTGCATTGAAGTCTGAGGTCTGACAAGTGAGTGAATAATTTGAGTCCATTAACAGATATCAGCCTAAATCAGAGACGCATACATTTGGAGATTCTAGTCTTATTTAGATTCAGGGTAATTAGTTTTCAACTCAAAATTTAATGGAAAAATAAGTTAAAAATTATTCCAACTTGTTACAAATCGCTTGTGCTACCTAGTTGAATCTCTGTTGAGTTTGAGCTACCCAAATTGAGTTTAATTCTGAGGTGAAATCTGGGCATAATTTTGTTGGCTAGGTTAAATTCTAACCTTTGACCAGAACAGCCATCTGTTCCTCATTTAGCATCTCTGGTCTAAATCTTGAGATTCTTTGAAAAATAAAAATAAAATAAAAACAAATACATAAACAGATGAAACAGAAGTACAGGTTTGATAGCAATGAAGAGAACGAAGAAATTCAGACACCTTTAGGGTAGTTCTCAATTAGCTCTGGTTCAGTTACTTCTTTTTAGAAATTTAATGTCTCGGCTGACAAAATCCCAGTTCAGTTGTCCTATAATTAAGGCAAAGCTTGTTATACAGTATGTGAATCTGACGGACAGCGAGAATACACTTATTGTCGCTTCAATTACTTGTATTAGTTCTTTGCTAACGAAAACTTTAATGACAAGTCAGTCGTAAACTTATCATTGCCTGGCCTTTGCTTTTCTAGTCTGAGTCCCTCTCATGTAATTCTGGGTCTGGGCTGAGGAGTGAGTGCAGTGCCTGGTTCATTCTAATTAAGCCACAGCAGCTTTCGTTTGTTAATTTATTTGGCTTTTCGTAAATGCGGTTATTGTGCGTCAAAAGAGTAACAATTGGTCTCACAATTGGTCACGCCTTGTGTTGCCTCCAAATTGCAATACTCTCTGCACTCCATCGCATATATCTGTTCAGGTTATCGGTGTTTCTACCCTTGAAAGGCCAAAAAGTACTTCAAAACAGTTTACAAGTACTCCATGTCTTCGGCAATAAACGGATAGTTAGAATGAGAGTCAGAGAATGAGAGTGAGAACGAGGGGCACATTTGAAATATTCGCACTAAAACTTTTGACTCGAAAGCTATCATCGATTCCAAGAATTGGCTAAATTTTCTTAACAAAAGAGCCCAAAACCTGTGCTTACTTTTTATTGCCTTTTTAAAAGTCTTTAGCATTAAAAGCAAAAACACTGTTAAGAGACGACGATATGGTGTGATAATCGAAAATATATATCATTTGATCTTATCTACACTTCCCCTAAAATTCAATTTATTTTTCATTTATTCGCATCTATTTATTTGTCAGATAAAGAACTCGTTTTATTAAAATATATTTAATTTATGAAAACAATACAAATTCAGACAAACTTTTATTATTAATGAATTGATTTTAACGCATAATTAGTTAGAAATTAAAATATATTGTCTATCGATGCGATGGTAATAGTCTTTTGTCTATTGTTTAGGCTTTTGGCACATAATGCCAGAGCAGAGCAGTGAAGCTAAGCATTCATTAATAGCAATTGAGCCCAATCTGAGACCAATAGCTATTTGGCAGAGCCTTATCGGCAAAAGAAAATTACATTCTCTCTTATTGGGACTTAATGGCTGAGATAAAGACTCAGAGCTGAGCCTAAGCTTCCGTTCGTAATGTTTATCCGCGCGTAAAAAGTGTTGCATTAAATATCGTCCGCATTCGCTAATATGTTTATAGATAACAATGATGTGAACGACGCCAATACTGTCCCCTATATTACTCTCTCATTTAGTAACTGCTTCTCAGCTTTTTTGTCAGCTTCTCAGTCAACCAACTCCTGTGTTAGCCCTTCAGACGGAAACTAAATGTTTACAGTAGTTCTGGTTATATGTGCGGTATATATGCTATATATGGCATATATGGCCTCTATTTCTATAATATTATACACTTTTTTCATATTGATATAACACTCCGTTTTATGGAACGTTGCCTTTCCTTGCCTTTCCTCGCCTTCACTCCGATATTAAATAAAGTGTTTGTCTCTGAGTCTTGCCTTTTGTTATTGTTTGAGTCGACACCCATTTCGCGATAACAACGCCAAATGAAAAGCTGTCAGAGAGTGTTGAGGACATTGTGAATGCCAGTCACACCGTTAGCATCATTTCCGGAATATCGAATAATATGCATCGCCTGTACAGCCGTATAGCCCTTATAGCATGTATTGCCTCTAATGCCTGTATTGCTTGTATTGCCTATATTGCTGTATTGGAGCGCCAATACGTCTTTAGCTGTTTAGCACTAATATAATGAACCAGAGTATTCTGAAAGAGAGAAAATCAAAACCAGGAATCGGTGTTTGCGATACCCTCTCCTGATTATTGGCTCCAATTCAATAGACTATTCCTATTATATTATACTCTATATTACTCTATCGCACAAACAGTGCATTTGTTGTTATTGAGTATACATTTGGACTCCAATACTGTCTAACAGACAAAATACTGGCAAAAGTGACGAATATTGCTTTCGGTGTTGTATTCACTTATAATCCTCTGGTATTGCACCGAAGGATTGCTAAGAAGAAGAAGAACTGATAAGCGAGTAGTGCTTCAAATAAAAGACGAACCAAAGCAGTGAATGCCAGGAATCAGACGAATAGAGATGAGCTTCACTGCAAAGCAATACTTACTTCTCTATTACACAATTGATGCGTCCCTTCGGGAGGTATGGCTCAGATAAAGCATTACAGCATTTACACGGCATTTATGGCATTTACGGCAATTTCCCCTCAGCTCCCAAATCGAGTCTGACGACCGCCCAGACTCGTCATCGGTTTATTCTGGTGGAACTCATGATAAAAGATGAACGAATAGTTGAATCACTCGAGTGAGCCTTAATTTTTTCACCACTTCTTCAATGCCCAGACTATGGTCGACAAACTCGATGCACAATACTAGCCAAAGACCAACACATGCGAGTCAGTAGATGTTTGCTGTTTGGTCTCAAATAACAGACAGATTTATATACTCTAATCACATATCAATACAGATTCTGTAGAGCTCTGCAACAGTATAGAGCAGATGAAGCCCTTCTCCACAGAATCGGATCATTCGTATACTGTAGTGGAGTCTGCACTGACTGGTCTACATGTATGGCTGGCATGCCTTTACATACCGTACCCTCACTACCCTTACATGACTCTTTCTGGCACGACTTAATGCCTTTGGAGTCTCTTTCAAATTAATTGTTTTGCCTCTAATTTCCTGCCGTTAATGGTTTAGAAATAATAATTAGAAAATTACGAAGAAATGCAAACACAATATTAGCCTAAAATGTATAATAAAAGAAAATTATCTTAACATTAAGTTAAGTGAAAAGATAGGGCTCTGACATAAAATGCGTTACACAGTGTATGCTATGCTGTATACGGATTACACAGTATATTCAGTACTGTCAGAGTATATTAACGTTACTTTACTATCGCTTTCCTTTATTACGATATTATTATTTTTATTCTAATATACATAAAGTTTAAGTAGATTTTTAATAATAGAGCTACGAGTGAATGGAGTCGTTTCACAGTTTAATAAAACCCTTTCATTATCTTTATATGACTTAATATGTTTTGCACAGCCATTGGCAGCGATTGTATTAGTATTATCGGCAAAACTGTCTGTCAATGCGAACTCTAATGTCTGAATATAAAGATCAAACGTTTAGATAACAATGTTTTCGATGTAATTCTTAATAACTGGAGACCGTCGGAGGGGGAACGACATGACTGCATCGCTCCGGCATCAAACTGAGAAGTTGGCCGATATATGAAAAACAGAATATGCTTTAATGTATTGCTCTGACTATGATATGACTCACACGAATCACTGTTTGTACGACTCCTAATTCACTTGTGCTGGGTATATAATAATCTAATATTATATATAACTAATATAAATATAATATAATATATAAATGCAGTCATTTATTGCAATAATCTCACGCAGAGTATGAGATTCATAGTTACGAGTTATGCAACTGTTTTAGCCGACTCTTAGTTGACTAGCATTTGATTTGACGTCATAACAGAATTTTAATAATAGCCAAAACGCCGCTTATAATCATTAGCATCAGTTGGGAGGGAAATGAAAGCACTCCGAACTGACTCCAGCTATAGAAAGGCTCAAATGTTGATAAAACACTTTATATACAATGTTAGTTTTTCCAATACAATATACAGGCTGTACAGTACACTACAGGCTACAGGACAATATACTGTATACTCGTGTATATAAAACACAACAAATTGACCCGAGACTGACTGCCAGTCGTTGTTTTATTGTCTTTAATCTTCATATAATAGAAACGACGGGAAAACTATCCAACAAATGCATTAGAACACTGTGGGTGTCATCACAATATCATATCCGTCGCTCCAAAGTGTGTGCGCTCTCTCTGTAATTAGTGTTAATGGCAGTAATGGTGTAATGGCTATACATGTTGGCCACCAAAGCCAATAGAGTAGAGCCGACTATTACTCGGTTGACCGACGCTTTCGAGGCAGAGAAAGGAGTTTCGAGAATAGCCTGAATGGACTGAATGACTGAAATAATGAAAACTTCTTTTGCAAACCGTAAACATTATTATTACTTGTGTTCAATACATAGCATACATAGCATTAAGATTTCAAATCTAACACTTCTTTATGTATGCAAAACAGAGTAGCACTTGATGTGCAAAGTGTATCATTTGGGGCTATAGTCAGACAGTTTAGAGCCAACAGTGAAGACAGTTTCGATCATATATTTAGAGGATTGCAGTCAAACACCACTTTGACGTCAAGGGATTTTCAGCTGTTATTTAATGTTTTGTATGCAATCGTATGTAAAATAGTTTATAGGAGTTTGACAGACCCATCATCAGCACAGCCAATATGAACGAGTTGAGAGAGGAGTCCAACACTTTGAACGCTAGGCTTTAGAGTTGATTCTAAGCGTCAATCTTCTCGACGAAGAGATGAACTCTAAAGCGAACAAAAATAAGCCAAAAAGTGGCAAAAAGAGCGAATATGTAAATTTGCCTCCACTTGACTCTACTCCTGCATAATGCATGATCTGATGATCTGACTGAGCTGAGAGCACCTCCAAATTTCCGCACTTCCGTCAAACTATTGCTTTCTTCTCTTAAGTAATTTATGTATGGATGAGCTGATGAGTAGAAGACGTTGGCTCTGACTCAATACGACGATCCCATCGATAAGAATACACTCATAACATAGCATAACTGCATAACACTATAGCTATACTGAAATGCAGAGTCAATTCAAAAACCGATAAATAATACAAAATAAGTGTTTAAATACATTATTTAATTAATAGTGAATATAAGTTAGTATGTTATATAAAGATGTGCAAGCTTGAAAAGTATCTTGATTAGATGGTTTTTGATTGAGTGATTGGTAGCTATGGTCAAATTTGACAGAATCAAGGTTTTTGATCAACTTGTTAATTGTCCAAACTTTGCAAAGCTTGCCAGCCTTTTTTACCTTAGCCTGCGTAATTATCCCCCCCCTGCACATATATACGAGAGATAGTGTATTATTATTTGCATTTAGATATGAAAAGTGATAAATAATAAATTCATAATTGAAAACGAATGAATTAATTGAATAAAATGCAATTATTTAGTAATAAGTGATAATAAGTATATAATAAAAGGATAGAAAACTGTTTTTACATTAGAAAACATTAATTCAAAATATTTTTGCTTATATTTAGAAAATTTTATTATATTCTGACCTCATATTAAATAAACTTTTGAATCGATTTTATGCAAATTTATTGAGTTGTGAAACCAAATACGAAATGATTATTCGATAAGTTGTTGAAAAGAGATGCAAAAGAGTGTGAGTTTGACTGTATTTATACCAAATATGCGATCAATCACTTGTATAAAAATGTGAATAATAAGATGCGTCGGCAGTAGTGCTCAATCTTAGTGCTTATATAAATCCTATGAATATTAAATGAAGTGAAAGTGTTGGCCAAGTATTGTAGCGACGGCACCGGCAGTCATGCAGTGATGCACAGCAAATTAATGTCTATGTTTTTCACTATAATATACGTTATTTTATGAATTCTAATGACCCTTTCCTACCCATGCAAATCCTATGCCATCAATAATGCTTTTCTTATTTCACATCACATTTATAACTCAGTATTTATTCTTAACTTTTCTCCAAAAATATAAATGTTTAAGAATGAGAATGACTGCGAAAGTGTTGACACTTTATTCACGAATAATTTACATTTTATTTCATTGCCTTATTTCCATACATACAGTATATATCAGTATTAAATATATAGCTTTTTTCATAACAAAAAGAGTCGGAGAACGAGATATTCTAATCATTTGATTTGCTGAATGAAAACTAACTAAACTAATGCTAATATTTATATTAAAATTTTTTGTATTTACTATTCAATTGTGTTTTTTCTTCTTCATAACTATCATTGTGTTCAGTATTGGGATTTATAACCGATACGAGAGATTGTGATTTAGATTAAATATATATTTTAAAACTTTCTCTATAATAGCAATCATTTTCTGATCACTTCTATTCCCATTACTGACATGTGGGGGGAAAGGGGGGAACGACATATATTACGCGAAATTGCTTATAAGGCAGTAGACTATGTGTTCAAAGAGAATTGTATGGCATTTAACTTAAAAATATATATACTATAGTAATAGCAGAAGTAAATCGTTTGCGTTTATATATTACTGTATTTTTGATGGAAAAGAGAAGAAAAAAGAGCACAACGTTATAGAGTTCCGATTAACCTTATCTCTCACTTGAATAAACGGGGAGAAAGTTTTTTCAAAAGCGACAGTAAATGACTTCAGCAAAACATTAAATGCAGATTGAAATACAGTAGGAATACATGTAATCGCAATAGGAATGCAAACATACAGTAGTATAGGATGAGAGCTATGGAGAGAATAGAGATGTATAGCGAAAGAACCAATGATTTTATGCGTTTTTGAATAGAACTCATAGAATACCAGAATAAGGGAATTGTATGCAAATATATGGCAGAGTAATCGCAGAGACATCACATAGACTGGCAGAGAGACCCAGGGAGAGGAAGAGAGAGAATATAAGAGAGTTGGTTGAGTAAAATCTAAACTGAAATGAGTTGAGAAAAGCATAGCTTCTATTCTGTCCTGAAATGGATTCCTGAGCCCAATGTTAAATAGGCGTGAAAATGGATTTTTCATCTATTTTTCGATTTCTTTACATCTGATTTGAGGTTAAAAACTATTTTTGATATACGCCATTAAATTACAGTATTTTTCATTTTGAAAGCTCACTATTCGCTCAATGAATTAAAATCAAGATCTCTTGCCGTTTGAGGAAAACTATTTTCTAAAGTTTTTTTTCGTATAATGTTTTTTGTGCTCCACTTAATCATCAATGAATAGAAATCATAAAATTGATTGAATAGAAGTAGAAATGAAATTAATAAATAATTTTTCTTTTTATTAATACTTTATTTGAAGTTTTATTTGAAAGAAAGAAAATTTTTCCACAAAATAGTATTTTGTTTTTTAGACATTATTTATTTGTTTGATAGAAACTGAACACTATTTGAGCACTGGTTAAATGATTGCCATAATATTTCAAAGATGACATTAAAATTGAATTTAATAGAATTGGATAATAAGAAAATCAGATTCCAATAGATTTTCTGTATTCAGAAATCATTAAAGTTTCAATCATTTGCTTTCAATGATTTAGGAATTGAATGAATGGATGACTTAATCAGAAGTGAAAACGCAATGTTAGTTTCAGAAATTGATTGGTGTTCTGGTGAGTGCCCCAAACCATCTGAAATAGTATATGGCATTGAATATATGGATGTAGTCTTCAGCGATCCATAAGTAAAATTTCCGCTAAAGAATAGTCGCTATTATAGAAAAAGAGTGTGAAATAGACTATTAGTGAGTGTTTTGTGAGATTCTGTTTCTCACTTTCATTCACTGCTAAACTGTTGTCGTTTTTCGGATAATTTATTCTGAAATCAGTGAACCGGTAACTGTGCTTTCATATTGTCATATTGTGCTCGTACTCTCGATCTGCTCTCTCGCGACAAAGCATTTCTGGCGATTCAATATTTGTGAGTCGGGATACTTAAACACAGACAGTGAGAACAGTGAGCACAGAGAGGATAGAGAACCGCTACAAACATTGAGCAAATCATATTGAGTTGTAATGCTTGACCGACAGACCAAATCTTTTAGTAGTTGTGCTCGACTTTCATATATTCGATGCACTTTTCGATCCAACTTATTGTTAAACGAAATTAAATTTACGCATAAATACGATTATAAGTGAATATGAATGAGTCGATTGAATTATCGCTGCTCTAAATTGTGCTCGACTACAGCATACAGACGCTACAGTACTTACAGTACTTTGCTTTACAATGTTTGAGAAGAGAGTCAAACGCTTTGGGAAATTCACTCATTCAATCACTTACTTAACAATAGGGACAACACTGGTGTGTATGCGCTCACAATTTGACTATACTTTTGACAAAAAATTAACAATAAGTCAACGTTTGATGTGAATTATGCTCGACTGCAGCCAACGCACAATTAGTTGTTTCTCTGATCTAATATATTTATACAGTATTTACGGCTAATATAAGTGTATATTACAGTATGTGCAACAAAAAACTCTAATTTGATTAAGAGTTTGCAATTTCAATGATTGCCACTTTTTTTTTTGCTAATGTGTGAGCGCTTTAACGACTTAATTGTGTTTACGAGCGCTCAGACAATACAATTAATTGAATGAATTAAAATAATTTCTTATTTTGTCTCAATTTTTTGTTATATCACAAATCCTTTGATGATTCATAAAAATGATAGTTAGAGTCGACGATAGCTTATAATAAAGAAAGGCTTTCGCAGTATTTGTTTGCAAGCGTTAAGCGTTCACAACGAGAAATCCCAATAATATATCACTAGAATTGATGACATAATTAAGGGTACAATCAATTAGTATTAAAGCTGCAGACAAACCATCATTTTAAAGCTTAGCTCTCATTTTCATCAGTTTTAGTTTTAATAAACTTTCATTTCATTCATGTTTGAGGTGCACAGCATGTGTCGGCCGCGTCCACAACAGTCTCCTCTTAAAACTGTTTTCAATTGTGTGTTCTCTCTCTATAGCAGCAAAAGTTAGCTTTTATTGAATATTATATTTTAGGTAACTTTTATAGTTGTTATATAACGTGTCAATTGTATAGAACACATGCAATGCCTTTTAACTACCCTTATGTGTGCAATGCTTTATATATTGTATATATATTTTTATTATGATTGATGAGATCGCACTGGGATTATAACATCATTAGCTTTTATAAGAACAAAATTCTAATTCATTTTATTAATATTATTATTAATATTATTAATATTTCTGATTCATTCACGCAATTGCTATGAATTGTTTGATAGAACTACTAATCGCTTATAATTGAAATAAAAGTTTGGCATTAATGGCATTCAATGGAAAAATATGACCAAAAGTATACCGAAATTCACATCTCATATGAAAATCCGATTCAATTAATTATCAGATGTTTGAAAGACTAGTATTTGTTGAGGAATGGCATAATGATATGCTGACTGTGCCCAATATGTGCAAGAGTGAGAGTCGAGGCGCCACTGATTGAAAAGGTCGTCAATGGGTCATTGTTTGGCGTTTGTGTCAGCTATGAGTGCATCTATGGTCAAGGAGTTCATATAAAGCTTTTGGAAACTCATTGCCATTCTGTCGGTATCTTTTGTTGGACGGGTAGCCAAACGATGAATGCGAGCAAAGAATGGAACGCATGAAGAAGTCTTGAGGTATATAAGTGAACAAAATGTGAACTAACAGTCTAACAGTCAACTTGTTATGCGCTTACTTTGCATCCATTCAGTGCTCAAGTGACTCCACTTATGCCACTTTACAGTGTGTTCGCTCTCTTTTCACAATTCTGTTGACAACTCGCATATGTCACTGAATGAATTTGCGTTTCACTGGACACGTATGCAAAGCTAACTCTAGAAGTCAAACGCCACTAGACTTGCATTTCTATTCTATTCACTCAATTTTCAGAGCTATTCAAATGCAATCACTTTAACAGTTGCAGTGATTTTGCTTTTATAATATATAACACAATACAACGAATATATACTCTACGACCAGTACTACCAGTGTATCTCAAAAAGACTCTCTCTCTCTCTCTCTCTCTCTCTCTCTCTCTCTCTCTCTCTCTCTCTCTCTCTCTCGCTCGCTCGCTCGCTCTCCTCTCTCCGATGCCGTCTCTATCTGTGCTTCAGTTGGACTCTATTCTCTATTCTCTATTCCTCTGCTATTCTTGTGGTGCAAACTATGCAAACCAGTCGTAAGAGTCAATCCTAATCACTATAATCTGAGTTCTGATGTGAGAATCACTGGAATGAGTAGTCAGTTCTCTACACACAGATAGGGTAGTCTGTAGTAAGCGCTGGCAGTTAGCAGTTATTCGTCGTTAGCTCTGCTTTATTGGCAATTCATTGTCAGTTCTACACTATTCCGCAGCTCTCAGTCACTACAGTCACTACTGTATATCGAAGTCACACTTTTCCAGTTTATTATGTGGTTTGGATTGAATTCAAGTGAACCCCAAATAATATGATAAACGCCTCACCGAATGGGCTTAAATAGAAATCAGATATCATTTAGTTGTTTAGCGTTCGGCTCATATGCACCCCATTTCTCAACCGATTGCTATCACAACACGACCGGAATTACGGTGACGTCACTCATACTGATTGCCTGAATTATTTTCTATAAGACTGAGCATCACATCCTCGTCCGCAGTAATCATATACTATTAATGACAAGTAATAGCGCACTCGTAGCACAACACGTGCAATAATATCCGACTGTATCTATCTGTGAGAGAACTCAGACTTATCTGTATATAAAATATTGGCACCGGCACATCAGCGCAGGCAAAAACAGTTTCAGTTCGGGTATTCGTTGTCCGACTTCCGTTCCAATGATATCGAGCCGAATGACAAATGACATCAACTATTGTATGCTTTGAAAGTCCATTTGCACTACAGATCTGTCTCTCTATGCAATGCAATACATGTTAGGGTAAGGTATTCGTCGTCCGCATCCAATTCGCTCCACTCTATTGTCAAATACTGCAGAGATGTGCAAAATCAGAAATTCCAGTCACATTAGTTTAGTTATATAGCCTGCTTACTTATATTGTAATGGAGTGTAAAAGTAGCGAGGGGATGTTTTAACATTTTCTAAATGCATGGCTGACTCCTTTTACTGCTTCTCTATCCCAGCAGTTATTTTGATTATCTCATTCACCAATTCTGCCGGATGCAAAATAATATTTACCTCTTGTTTGATTTACATTATTTTAAGTAAGCTTGGTAACTTTGAAGTATTTAATTTGAAAATACCCTCGGTTCTGATACAAAATGATTTTCTATGTTTACAAAAGTTTTAGGATATTTCGAGAATTTTTTAATTCACCCCTTGAGTGCCCGGATCCTCGTTATCCCTGAGCACACCTCCTGTTAGGTATATTCTCTGCGCTAACAAAACAACAATTCTTTTGTTAATTATTTTCTGAGAATACAGAGTCATTATACCTGTACTCTAATTATTTCTAAACTATAATCAATTATTTCTATTTCCCTTCTATTTAACACTTAGCTGGTTGTGATCTTGCACAAAAAACTAATTAGCCATGAGCAAACTCAATATCTTTAATCTGATTATAATTAGCAGTAAATAATTCAAAATCATATACCGATTAAATTATTTCTATAATTAGAATTACAATTATGTAAAATCATATTAATTTATATCGACTGCCGGTTGGGATGAAAACCATATTTTATAGTGGCTTTCCTCGCCTACGTCGGCACACACACCTGAATGAGGGGATTAGAGTAAAGCCTATTTCCTGGACTGTAATAATTGTCTGTCTAAATGAGCAGTCAATCTAAATAATATCGTTTCAAATATAAATAGAATTTATTCTGAATTTTATTGATTTAATATTTCTATCGATTATTTGCGAACCAAAGTCACAGAATTTCATAATATATTGTTTGTAAGAAAGTATTCATAATTTTTCAATAAAAATATAGCAGAATTTGATCGTTAATCAAATTTCTTATTGTTATCGTATTATAAGAATCTTATTATAATTTTTCTCAATTTATTGCTCGAAATATTGAAAAAGTGTTATCAGAACTGAATATATGCGAAAATTTAATTATAAAAGAATTTTCTAAAGAAATAATAATTTAGTTATAGATGTGTTGGAAATATGAATTTATTCTCAAGAGTTGATAATACTGTATAATACAGAGACCACTAATATTAATACTGTAACAGTGATAGAGTATAGCGTTTATGTATTATCTCTGTCTATTATGTTCTCAGAGCTAAACGTTTTTTTCAATTCTAAAAATTCATTCAAACAAACATAATCTTCAGAATCCATTTCTCTCATACAGTATAATACCTAATACTAAATGATTTATGCAATCATTGGCACAACTCTTAGCTGTCATTAATTTAATGGTGTATTTAATATTAATTTGAAAATATTTTTTTCTTACAGAATAAGTATATTATTAAATAGTGTTTGTTATCTGTATAGCGTATAAAGCATTTTATTATATCAGTTATTTATGGAATGTCCCTTCGCTTCTTTCGCTTCTCCTCTCCTCCCTGTGCTTGTGCCCGCACAGGCATCAGCTAGGCCGTCTTCCCTCCAGCGCCTATAAGATGCTGCGTCAACAGAAGACAGCTATAATAATATAATAGTGATAAATGTTGTCACTGTATAGTCAGCTATATATTCAACGAAAGTCAGCTACGCTCAGCTAAACTCAGCTCAACGTAATTGTCCCGTTTGTTGTTAAATTTCTTGCTCGCTCTGATAGGTCGTAGAGAGAGTGATAACTTCATTGAACGCTCGCAAGAAAATCGTTATATACTATGTGCTCGACTCAACTCGGGTTTGATGTGTTCTCTGTGTTGGCTCTGCTCTGTTCGCCACTCCTTTTTCGCTGTTTCTTACCGTACAATGATTTGATTGAGGAATAGGAGAGGGAAAGGGAGAGGATAGAGAGAATGGCTTGGGAGAGAGGACTGGAAGAAGAGTGACATATAAGTTAAATGGTACAGAATATAGTTTGCGATAGTGTTGGTGTCATTCGTGTACAGTATTGAGTCTACAGACTGTGCTGTACAGTAGAGAAGAGTACAGTACAGTACTCTAGTAGTGGTGTGAGTGTAAGAAAAGCCAATTTAGTCCTTCTTTTTGATACCTGCCATCCGTTATATGTGCTTATAATATATGAGCCGTTCTTTTCTCATATTTCTTTGCCTCTAGTTTTCCAATCATTGTCTGCTCTTATAGCACATACAGCAGAGTATTAATGCAGACAATACAGTGCTAACACCGCTAACCACTGGTGTAACACATATTGAGTCACTTATCCTGAAATCATATCGTATCGTAAAATGCATTTCATGTCTTATCGTATCGTTTAATATCAATGAGTGAATACTTCTTTCTATTCAATGCAGTTTAGGGACAGTTCACTACCGATGACGGATCGAAAGCGCAGTTAATCCTATCTATCTATATGTTGGCTAATATAGTAGAGCTAACAGAACATACTCTTTGAGTGCTTCGTCTGCTTTATTGAATTTAATGCCATAGAAGATGACAGCAGTGGCTGTGCTCCTGGAGTATCATCGGCTCAAAGAGATCAGACCATTCGCTTCGATAGCTGACTGACTGAATAAATAGTGAATTCTATATCTAAAGCACAAAATGAATAGAATTTCGGACATCAAAGATATGATCACTTAATTCAGAATATATGAGCAGACAATGAAATTTTATTATTCAGACAATAATTTTTGTGACAAATCTGGTCGTCATTTCACAACTTATCAGAAATAGAGGAGATATTGACTCTAAGGCAGCAAAAAGAGCGAAACAGCACATGGAGTGAGAGGGAGAGCGAGGACAGAGAGCTTCTAATGTGGCGATAGGCGAATGAGATAAAAAGCGATTTTGGTATTTCTTCTTATGGTGTGTGGCCTCCAATCTTGACTGTGCGGTTCAATTAATTTCTGGCACTGAATGCAAACTCCATTCATTGGGCGCTAATACAGGGCTTCACTGCTAGAACGCTATCGCCTATACAGTAGAGACTCTGTGCTGCAGTGCTGCTCACTCTGTGTGTGTGCTTCTGCTGTACAGTGTTGTGTGTGTGCACTGTTAGCTCAATGCAGTACTGTATCACTGTATCACTACAGTATGGCTGTGCTGTGTATGCCTGAGCTCTTATCTAAAGCTCTTAATGGTATCTTTTAATTGCCTGACTATAATTGCATCGCTATATACGCTATATATGTTTGCATTGCTTTCATTACATTGAATACATTGATTGCCTTAACAGTCAAATCCCTTAACGAAACCATTTTTCTTCGTCTCTCACTCTCACTGTTCTCCCCTTTCAATAGGATCAGTCTCTCTCACACTCCATGTGCTGTCTCTGCCTCAGAATCGCTAGTTTTTCATCTATAGCTCGAAATGAGGCTAATTATTACAAAGCATTGTTTTCAGTTGAGCGCAAATTGATTTAATTGCCGTTTTGGCTATCAGTGCAAAAAATAGTCTCTCGTTAGTGAACAGTCGACTCGTATTTTATTATTTAATTAACTTTATATTTGGGCGCTTAGGAAGAGACGAATATAATCTCAATTACCAGTTATAAAGTGAAACTAATTTGCCGCTTAATGCCTGTCTATGTATCATATCATAGCTCACTTGTCACAGATATTTTTGCAGCCAATTTGAGCGCCGGTTCCCACTCGTTGTGACGATTCTTAATGTTTCTTCTGATGTCTCAGATATTACTTGAGTTTCTCTTTTTCTTCTCTTCTTTATTCCTAATTCAAGTAATTCATGTTTTCACTAATAAAGCATTCAATTCACGAACTGTAGTCCCACTTGACTTCATACGAGTACACAGTTTCGGAGTCAACCTTTCGCTCAATCTCTCCTCCAGACCTCCCATCGACACAAATATAAAAATCAGACATTAAAACCTCAATTCTTATACACAAGAAATCTAATGTAATGACCAAAACAATAAAAAAAATTAAAGTTTACGTTTTGGGGAATTCTTTACATTTTTAATCATTAAATTCAGTCATTTGTTTAAACTTAAACTAAATTTTATTTTTTCATTTTCTGATCATTAGTGAAAAAAATACTCAATCTTTCGCATGTGCTCTCTCTCTCTCTCTCTCTCTCTCTCTCTCTCTCTCTCTCTCTCTCTCTCTCTCTCTCTCTCATGTGTTTATAATTCTGAAAAATGTCAATCAATTGAATCGGTTTCGACAAAAAGCTCAACGATTTCTCCTTTAAACCAATTATAGAAAAATGACATTAAATTAATTTTTATTTGTTTGAATCAAATGAGTATTTAAAGAGAAACTGTTATACTGTATATGTATTGATATAAAACACCGAAAGTCCAAAAACTTTTCTAAATATAATTCAGTTTGTCTTCATTTTTATGCATTATTCTATGCGAGTATAGAATTGTACAGAACTGGTAGAGAAGTGGTAGAGACTAACTCATCCACACAAGTCAGTAGTCAGTGTTCAGTTGCTAAGGAAGTTTTATACTCACGTCCTGATCCCCTTCTATTAGAGTTGGGCAAACTTTGCCGGTGAAGCCAACTATTGCCAGTCGCACAGCGGGATAGACCAACAAATTGACTTTAATAACGCAGCCATTTATGAGGTCGCGGATGCGTTGAGGATTTGGATAAGTCTGAGCGATATTCTCGCCTCTTCACTATACCTCACTATAGGGCGCTTTATTACACATATTCTCTTCACTCTTATTCAAACAGCAAATGGAAAGCCGACACTATTCAGGCAAATAGGATTGCATGCAATCATTTTATTTGATTTTTATTTAATACTTTGTAATTAAATTCAATGATATATTGCTATTATTTTTCTACGGCTTATAATAGCTGTGCGTTTACTCTGTTCTCTGAAACTGGTTCTGAAAAGTCTAATCTTTAATAAAATAATAAAAGCAATAAACGAATGAAAATTGATTTAAACAAAGTATAACTCAATTGAGAATAAGAATAAACGATTGCATTCTTACAGTATATGCGGACTGCGCTCAATGAATACTCTATTACATTGCTATCTGTGCTCTACTGTATCATTGATGGCGTACATCAATAAAATAATATATAAGAATGCATTCAAGACTTATATAAAGCAGAATTATATTTATATATACTGTATATATATTGTATATATAGTGTATAATCTATACAGTGGTGTTGGTATGGCATGCGTTGGCGTCCCGTTGGGCCAACTTTTATGAAATAGAGCTTATTATGAAATATAAAATACAGTATAAACAGTACAT
Source organism: Eueremaeus valkanovi (assembly GCA_034693305.1). Classification (NCBI taxonomy): domain Eukaryota; kingdom Metazoa; phylum Arthropoda; class Arachnida; order Sarcoptiformes; family Eremaeidae; genus Eueremaeus; species Eueremaeus valkanovi. Next base: position 9,018 of record JAQIWA010000100.1, on the reverse strand, counting down.
CATATGTAGTGACGAACAGATTAGGCCAGAATTATATTGACTTCACTCCTCCCTTCAATAATTTCTGTTTGGCGCACATTTTGGGAACTGGAGGATAAAGAGGTCATTTATCACAATTCGGAAGTTCTTACAAAAACCATATTATAAATGAATGAAAGTGTGAGCACACATACCATACAAGAGCGCAGAGAAAGAGAGCGGAGAAGAAAAAGTTTTTTATTATGAGATATGCCTCGACGGGAGTTAATGTTACTTATATTTTGGCCACACTTTCCAACCCAACAAAATATATATAAAAATCTAATATTGTTTTTATTAGTGCAAACACACTATCCCTATCCCTATCCGTATGACAGTTCGCATTATAATCTTATATAACTTTTTATATTATGTGATATTATATTAAATAAATACTAATGGTTTGCAAGAGAGAAAAGAAATGATAAACAGGACTACAGAATACGAGCGATTCTATTATCACATATTTATATAAATGTTTTGGAAATTTATTTTTCAATTTTGATAAATAATATAATATTTATTACAATATATAAAGATATTTATTCTCTTCTCTTGACTGCGATTTGTTGATAGGATATTGCGATGAATTTAAATCCAAACAAATATATCAGTCTTTGAAATAAAATTTTGGTTTTTATGTTCTTTCGTATGAAAGTGAAAAGAGAGGGGAAAGACGTGAAAAAGAGGCCGAAAGCCTATGAAAGTGAATGTGAAGTAAAATTAGATAAAGCAGTGAACAACTAGTAAGAGCTACTGTTCCTCTGTTTGGCTTAATTTATTGGAAGGCAAACACAAATTACCGAATTATTTATTTTAGGAGTCATTAAGCAATAGTTGTTTTGAGAGCAGGTTTTCAAACATTATATTTCGTCTGATTCTGATCTTTGGCGAGAATTCGCGCTGACTATGGCCTCCGATCTCTGTGCTGGCTCTGATGGCTGCGCTCGATCTGATGGCAGCCATCGATAAGCACATGAATTAAGTTATTCTCTCTTTTGATGTCGAGGACCACTGAGAAGCAAATAAATGCCAACCAGAAAGTAAAGAACCAGAGCAAATAAGAACAGGTAGGTGTCGATGAATACAGGGGGCACAGAACAAATTCCCATCAATTTAATTGAATGCGAAAATTAATAAATAACTCTGTATTTGCTCTTATCCGTCAAACTTCTTATGAAATTAATTTTCAAACAATTATTTCGGTTACGCTTAACAAATAAATATTTGAATTATTTATTATATTTTGTTTTTCTTATTCTATTAATTCAATAACAATTATAAAGACTATTAGTTATCGCACACAAGCACTGGAATAGCGCGCGAATCAATAAAATTGAGTTTTGAAGCAAAGAATTCAATTGAATCTCAGCAGTGAATGCATAGTAATTGAAGCAATAAATAAATATCAATTAAACAGACAATAAGTTTTTTGTGCGTTTATTAGCAGAACTTGTCTTCAGTTACATTACGCGTGTCTTCGTCTCATTCTTATACTAACTGTGCTCTGAATAGCGCCTCAATTAGGATGGAATAGTAGGACATTAGAGAATAGGACAATAATGGGAGAGTAGTGTCCGACTAAATAGTGTCAGTTTATAGCAGAGGCCATAAAATGCTTTACTTAAACGCCACTCCTGTGCGCACAAATGGCATTCTTCAGTAGTACTGTAACAGTAAGTGCTTTAAATGCTTATATTCATTGTTAATATAATATATGGCAATAGATTACCGATTGCTTCCATACATACAGTATATCAACTGATTCTGACTCTTATTCTATACATTTCTAATAGTTATGAATCCGTATATGAATTGTGGTGTCATTTAATGCATGTCTTGTGGTATGGGTTGAGGTTAACATTGGCCACAATCCTACAAATTCTTCAATTCTAAACATTTATCTCTCGTTGTATCCTAAGAGCCGTCGGCAACATATTTATTAGCGGTTTGAAAGCAAAAACTGCTCATAAAAGTACTCTATTTGATATTTGCTTTGACATGACAACTACCGGTGCCTAAAAGTATTGCACTGACATTAAAATAATAGCCACACCAATGATCAATAGTTTTTAAGAAATAATTTAGACTATAATAGTCTTAAGAATAAAGTGAAATTAGATTCAAGTCTAACAAAAATCAGTTCAATCTTTTTGAATGCAAATGATTCTCATTATAACTGCAAATAATTTATATAAATGTCTGAACCATTCAAACGAATAGCTATTAAATTGTTTTATAAATATTGTGCAAAATGTCAATAAAGAAATTGCAAGAAAAATGAATGCAATAGATGTGACGTTAAGTTATTAACTTTGTATCATTACATCTATAAGCGCAGGGGTCATCAAGGTGCAATAGACGCAGACAGTATATTAACAGTATTTGAACTTGAAATGCAAATACGCAAATTACCAAGGCTTATACGCCATTCTAGGTTTTAGACATACCCAGGTAAACCTTTGTCGATCTATTTGATAAATTCAATAAAATTTTTGGTTTATTTAATTTTGTTAATAATTATAATATTTTATTATAGTTGTCATGAATTGATTGAATGACTACATAATCATAATCTTATAATACAAATAACACATCAGAACTACCTATAGATATATTACATTACAAATAGAAAATGAGTTTAATTTTATATAATATTTACACTGAATTCAAGAAATTTTGTCTCAATTTGTTTTAAACTCAGTTTTAATGGAATTTAAATAAAATGAAAGGAACTTAAAATTGTATTAATGTTTGTCTTTCCGTCTGATCTCTGATCTAGTTTTGCATTCAGTTTAATGATTCGTTTTTATGTGTTTTTAAATATATTTGATTTAATTTTACCTCAAATTCCAAACAATTGAATCATTAAATAGTCTTTTCTAACAAACAGTTGAGTATAGTTAAGGACAAGACGTCACCGGCATATTAGGCCCGGAATTAGTCATTAAAGCGCCGGCTGATGAGGTAACTGGTCCTGAAGAGTACATGGGGTATGGCGTGGCCAGACTTGCGATATGGTTGAACAGTGAGGGCCCCCTATTTGCCACAACAAAACCCGCGGCCGAGTTTAGGTGAGCCGGTGGTGGACCCGACACAGGGATGCTCCCATTGAAACCGAATGGGTGGCCGCCATGCAGGCCGAAGCCGAACGCCGCTGCGGGGAAGGGTCGGGCGGCCAGACGTAGTTTCTCTAATTCTGCTTCTTTTAGTCTCTGCTCAATACGAATAACCGAATAAAACAAAATTAGTTCTGATTTACAGCTCTTTCTCTCTAATGGACTCTCTTTTCTGCTTTTTATTACCTTTTCTTTGGCTCTTCTGTTCTGAAACCATATTTTGACCTTTTGTTGAATCAAATAAATCATTGCAAACATAAGTATTTTTAAATTTAAAATTTAATGACTTTTTGTGTAAAAATTATTTTTCTTAAGCAATACACAGATCAAGTGGAATGACATCAGCCCTATAAGGATTGAACTCAGGGCTAATTCAACTAAAGTGTACTAGAGGCAAATCAATGATTCTTAGTGCTATTTTGGCCAGGTACCCTAATTTCTAATCGAATTAGCGGCACAGATGATGTTATATGATATTTTCAAAATGCTAGGTAATATTTTGTTGCTAATCTGCTAATATAAAAATTCCTATATGATTTGGTTGAGAATACCCTGGTGCAAATTATTTTTATATATATTGATAGACTATCAATGATAGTTATTAATTAAGAATATTATTAGATTGGATAATAAGGTAATAGTGTATGAATAAAGTAGAGTAGAGTAGAGTAGAGTAGAGAAGACATACTTGAGTTTCTGTGAGATTCAAACTGCTGGAGAACTCAGCCCTTTCGGCGATCGATAAGTATTGCTTTGTTCGGAATTTTCTCTCCAGTGCTAAAAGTTGTTGAGTAGTGAAAGGTGTGCGCGGCTTACGATTGGACTTGTGCTTACGGAGAGCACATTTCACTGCAATTCTTGGCGGCTCTCCCGGCTCTACACGATTGCAAACAAAAATAGAAAGAAAACATTTTCTGTCAGACAATTACTTTAACATAATTGTAATTTTAATAATGATATTATTATTGCTTTTATTGTGCAGATAAGTAATGGAAGAAAATATATAAATATTTGCAATGCATGATAACAATACATTACGCATTTTTATGAGCTACTAATTTAGCAAGCTCACTTCTCTTTTGTTTGCTTTTGGTCCGGAATAGGAATAAAAAACAGAACGAGAAGTGCAGACATGCAAACCGATAGTCATAAAAACGCAATTTAGAGATTGGCTGACATTCATCACAATTGGATTTTTATTGCATTATATCACTGAATCATTTGCCAGAATTGCACTCGAAGTGCATTAACTTATTCGTTGAAATAAAATATAAATACTATTAATAAAGAATTAAACGACAAATTAGACAATTATTAGATTAGTTTTGTCTCTACTCTTATGCAAAATGTTTTATGTTTTCTATAAGTAATTGTGAATAAAGTGAAAGAAAGAAAAAAAAACTTATTTTTAATTTAACAAATTGAATGTCAATTATTGTAATTAAATAGTAGTTATGATTGAATGTGAAAATAATTATGTTTTCATTGATTCTGAATCAGAAAAATATATGAATTTATAGTTAAAAACTGTTGAGTTTGGATAAGCATTCTGTGAGTCAACAAATGCGAAAAAATTGGTTCATAATTGACACGAAATAATCTCATCATTTACTCCTACATCAGACTCTCTCACTTTGCCGAACTCAGTTCCACTCCCATACCTCTCCCATCCCTCTCCTGATGCTAATGTAACCATCATTTAAGATCGACAAATAAGCTTATTTGACAACATATCAGCGAAATAGCCGTTAACTAAATGACAGAATGAAAGTTATCGCTGACATAACAAAACACTATTCTATACAGACTATGAATGGCTCACAAGTTATCGATAAAAGTTATTGTATTTGTCTTTTATTAAACTAATAGAAGTCGCCAATTGAGTCGTTTGGATGCGTTTGGCGTAAGGAATGAATAGAAGCAAAACAATAATAATCTAATGAATTAAATAAATTCCGAGTGAATGTGAGTTAAGTATTCGCTAATTGTATGATATTTGGTCGGACTCTCCAGTGCAGTGGTTGGCGGATATTTGATTAGGAAAGACAGTTTTGAAATGAATATGTGAGCCATAATAATAAATTAAATTAAGTACTCGTTTATAATGCGCTTCAATTATACTCTACTTCACTAAAGGCGGTAAATAAAAGCTGATTTACGCTCAACTCGTTTGGAAACTCAACACATTATGTGCTCTCATATGCTCTACACAAACGATGCAAAAGAATTTGAATTATTTCTATAAATATATTCAATTAAATATAGAGTATAAACAAATAGCAATTATAAGTATAAAAGATTAACTCATTGCTCAGATTAAGTCCACATCTCGTGCCGTGAGTGGAGAGCACAGTGAGCTTTGGTGGTTCGGCAGCTATTATGATGAAAGACTTAGGAATTGCTTTGGGAGTAATCGACCTCTAAATTAGGCACTAATGCATTGATTCTGATATTTCGATACTAAATATAACTAATTAAAGCTTCTTATGTGTCGACAACTTTTAATCCTGAGTTTGTCAGAGAATACCTATAATTATAAGCACCGGTAGAGAGAGAATGATAATAATCTGCTATAATTTTAGTGCTAATTGATTGCCATTCAAATGCATTAATAAGAAAATTGTTCTATTAATGACTGGAGAGCAGGAAAAGGCCTAAAATAGTCGTCTCATCGAAAATATTGGTTAAAAATAAAGAGAAAATTACAAATGTGTTCATCAAATAGACTGACTCTGACTGACGATTGATTTTTAGTGTCACTTGTGTTGCAATAATTAGCTTACTTTGCATACCGTCCTGTACCGGAGCACTTGGTCCTAGCCAGGGATAGTGTGAAGTGTAAGGCATCGATGGTTGTGGTCTGTGAGCCAGCACTCGAATCAGATGATCGTATGGACTCATTGTCATGCGATGTGATTGACATTTGGAATCGGGTGAAGAGGGAGAGGGATATGAGGCAACTGTCGCGTTGTTCTCTGTTGATGGGCATTGATAGCACAGGGATGAGGGAGACTCGGACTCGCACTCAGATGTAGCCCCGCTTTGGTTGTGTTTATTGGAACCACTCTTCGCGCCCAATAAGCGACTGATACTGAATGACAGTTTCGATGGTTTACTACAATTGACTGACGAATGACTGTTTTGGAGCACAAGAGGTGAGGAAAGTGTTTCTCGTTTCGGCGATTCAGACATGTCTTCGTCGTAATCGTTGATATCAATACTGGCGTCAGAATTGATTGGACTCGAAGACACTGAACGCAGCATTGAGTCCGAGTAATGGCTTTTTGCCATTCAATGCAATTATATATTAAACTAATTATTATATTATATAATATTTGCGATTCGTATTCGATATACGAATTATAAAAAGAGTTTAAATTACTTTCGATGTCCACTAAAATATCGGATCATTTGAATCGATACACAAAATGAATATCACTTTTGAAAGAATTGTAACGAAAGTACAGATTAAGTAATTTCTTGTCTAAACAAGTCTTAAACAATTTTATTGTATGACTGAGTTATCGTTTATTACTCGTAATACTCGATCGCATCTCAATTGAATATATCTTAGAGTTGAGACACAAACAGATCTGAAAGTATGACCGAAACGATGGTAAGACTTGACTGGTTTTCGGACAGCCTTTTGGAGAGCAGTTAATGAGATATAATAGCGTTTAACTAAAACCGAGCGCTTCTACTAAAGCCGACTTCGTTTCTAAAATTGTACGCAAACTCTTCACTCCAATTGGCTGCACAACCATTATATCCATTTCCAAAGACCCTCCTTCATGGCTGGCCTGATGTGCACAATTGATTACGACAGGGGTTGGGATCATACAAGACATTGAATTTGACTTTGTATCAGGGATGGTGAAGAGGATAAAACTCTCCCCGATGCTGAAAATTTACAAAATGCCCTTTATCATTTATTGTCGTCAATAGGAGTATAAAAATCTGTTTGAAGTACTCGAAAAATATCTTAAATTATCAAAAAGAGGTTAAACTCAATTAAATTTTATAAAAACATATTATTTTGAGTAAAATTTAACTCAATTTGCTCTTTCAATACCTACAAGAATTGCCTACCAATGCCTTCATCTAAGCCTAGCTTTCCTCATCCCTGGTCGAAGCAATATTGAATAAAAGAGAGAGAAGAATAAAGAATACAATTTTGAATCATTTGCATAAATAGCATGATTTCAACTAAAAGCTTAATTTCAATAATTAGGCTTTCATTAAGTTTTTTAATTTAACCAAAAATAAAGATAAAAATTGATTCAAAAATTAATTTGAGAAATAGCTAATTAAGTGCTCAGAATATAATCACAAAGAGCAAAGATGCGCAAGGTTGGTGATTTATTTTGAATTTAGGTAACTCGACAACAAGCTTCGAGCAAACTTGCTGGCTAAATGTCGTGTATAAAGCCTCACTCCCTCTGCACTGCTGATAAAGAGGTGGCGAATATTAAAGTGAGAAATAATGAAAACATTGGAAATATAATTAATTTTATTGAAAATAAAAACACGAATCAATTAAAGAGAGAAATTCATTGCTTTTCTATACTATTCAAGAGTAGAGACAAAACAGTAAAAACTTATGTGAATAAGAGGAGCACTGAATATGTCAGTTACTTGAATGCCGGCACCGATACCTTAAGGCACAATACGTTATTCTTATCGGACTCATAAAATCTCAATTTCCAAACTAAGCGGCATTTTTTCGGTACATTTTTCTGCTTAGAAATTGCTTGAAATGAAAATTTTTGCGAAGAAAAGCAGATTCACTGCTAATTAAATTTAAAGCTAAACCAAAAAAAAACTTAAAAATTACATAAATTCGAGTTCGGCTCAAATAGTCAGAGATGAGGAAGTTCCTGTACGGGGTGGAAACCTCGATAGTTAAAACTTACTGTTAGTTTATTTTGCCGAAATATAATTCAAGGATATTATTTTGGTCTGGCACACATTCAGCCTCTCTGCACAAACGCTAGCTTAACAACTGGTCATTTTTTGTGTAAGAAAACAGTTGTGAATATATTGATAATACAATAATACAGTACAACAAGGAATGCCATTCTTTGTGTGGAATAGTTTTTAGAGTAAAATAAACATAAAGTGAAACTAAATTCTGTTTTATAGCTTTGCTTTCACTTTACAATCAACTCAACAGAACATCTATTTGTTAACTAAATAGAATTGATTTTTTAAATTGGCTTCAGTTGACTTCAGTTGGTTTTATGTTAGTTTCAATTATTCGAGTTTAGAGTCTTAATAATGGAAACTGTTTTATAGTTTTGACAAACAATCATATTCTCCGTTAATTGCTTTTCCCAACAATTTTAATTCGATTCGCGAACAATAATAACAGTCATAACAGGTATTAAAACAAAACTATTATTAAGTTATTGAAAAATAATTGGTTTCTAAGTTATAGTTAGAGAACCACTTATTCGCTCCAAACACTCGTTTATTCCTTATTTGAAAAATTCTTTTTCATATTTCACAAAACAATTGATAATATACTGTAATGTACTCTACAGTATGGCATACAACTGTGATCTGGGCAAAAAGGTTGGAGGATTAAATATAAATATAATAAATAATAATTGTATTTCAATTGAAGTAATTATTATTATTCTTATTAAAATTTGGGCTCATTTTATGAAAATAAAGTTTTCAAATCATAAGCTTTACTGGTGAGCCTACCTTGCACACTTCTGTTCTATGAACAATCATTCGGAAACAAATATACGAAATGTTTGAAATCAGAGATAGGCAATGGGTCTGACGACAGGGAGGGAGGTAAGCCAAAATTTTGCCAAAAGGGGTACAATGAATGACCCAATTTTCGCCCAAAAGTGCCCCATTTTCGAGTTTT
>JAQIWA010000099.1:0-52605 GCA_034693305.1 Eueremaeus valkanovi | reverse complement strand
CATTTATTTTTTCAAATAACAGAGAACTTTGACTTTCGTCTAAACTTAGTGTTAATATAAGATATAGTATATAAACATTCGGTAACAAAGAAATTGTGCAAAAATATTACATTTCTTTGCTATGAAATTCTTTGCATTCATTTTCAAAATTCATATTAGGATAAGGATGGGATGACCAGACTTGTCCAACACAGGGTATATATGAACCTATATGTCAACTGATTATAAAATTCAAATTTTGGTAAAATAAAGTATATGTTTGATCGAAAGGCACCGCTAACTGTAGGGGTTAATGCAGATTCATGGCTTAACACAATGAGCTAGAACACTGTAAGGTATGTCGGCAAGAGTTTGTGATACCCCATTGGTGATCCCCATATGTGAGACGACAAGCTATACTATTCCGGTGAATAGAATGCAATGAAAAGATCGAAACGATTAAAAACTAATTATTAATTACTACTGAAAGCCATTGAGAGTAATGAGAATGTTAGGAGAAATTGCATAATAACTGCTTGTATTAGAAAACTTAAAAAAAATACATTTGAGTATAGCATACGTAATGGTAGAGTCAGCAGGAGTTGTGCGCCTATTAGGCAATACTGTAGAGCAAAGAATGCGTGAGATATGTGTGATCTCTAGGCATAAAATTGGGCACTGAATGGGCAGAAGTGCTGATCAAATGCATTCAATATTCACATTGACAAAGACGGATGATATGACTGACATTGAATTCTTTTTAATTGAGCCCTATTTGTGGCAAAACTAGTAAACCAAGTGCTTTGAGAAATCCAGGGTTAATGCCGATAGAGATTATATTAACTAATAATCAATAGTTATATCACAACTGTTTATGAAGTGTGAGAACATTCAACAATTTTGTTGTTAAGACTTATTTAACACTTGTTTTCGGATCAAACAAATAGTTCGGAAAATTCCTATTCGAAAGAATTTGAAGAATTCTATGAATTTTGTGCAAAAATAGAGAATATCATAGAAATGAATGAAGAATTTAACAAATTATTATTAAAAGTAGGAATTTGCAAGGAGGCATCGACAAAATACCCCGCTGAGTTTTGAAATGGTCATTTCGAAGTGGCCTTTTCCCATGAGTTTTTGACCACCTAGGTTGGCCAAAAATTGTGGGCTAAATCCTTTTAGTTTAAGAACCCCAACAATTTTGGAAAAGAATTTCAAAAATATCACCCTGACATTTTAAACCTTGCACTCCATAATTAAAGGTCTATATTATTATGAATTTCTATGAATTGCTGATTAATTATAGAAAACTATATGATTAGGCATTTTATAGATTTGTAGTTCATTTGAGATTACATTGAATTAAAGAGTGAGTGAGTCTGTTGTCTATCGATTTTTCAGCTGTTGAGCACACGTTCGCACTGAACGGCACTCGGATTAGAATTTTTAGGTCTTTTGTAGTTATATTGGGATCAGTGCAGACATAACACAATAATACAGATAACCAGAAATGAACAATAGATACGACAGAAGAGAACAGAATAGAGAATATGATTTCGGGAATCATTGCCAAACGCAGGAAGTCTTTAAATAATCAATGTTTTCATAACAGAGAGACAGAGAGACTGACAACCATTTTGTCTGTTTGTGTTAGCGAATAGAGAGTCAACGTATCCGTGAATCCGGGAAAAGACACTCCAAAGCAATGCAAATCAATGTCACTTCCAATTAGAGTACACATCAATGGATTCTACACTGAATTATCATTTTGTATCATAACATACCAGCCCTACACTACTGTACTCTTCTGTACAGTATATGATATATCCGTTTCATTTGGTCCTTACTTATGCTAATCGGCTAACGAACCGATAGATTGCTTGATTGAATTGATAACTAAACAATTCATTCTCTCTATTATCTCGATTGCAATCCGAATAAATCTAATGCAAAAACTAATCACAAAAACTAATTACTCGAATCCAATCCAAAATTATTTGATTATTTGTTTGGTTTTTCTCGATTTCAAAAATCAATTTTATATTTGAAAGATACGATTGAATGAAATGAAATGACTCTTTATATGCCATCAGAATAGTAGCAGTGATTCTGAATTCTTTGGAAATTCCTTTCATTTCATAGCTAACTAACCCTCATCTGTATTGACGCGAATATAATATTATTTTCGTTTCAATTAATCATTTTTGAAGTCATTATTATTATATATTCTTTTGTGAACTTTGAGTTCAAGACTATTAAAATGTTTTATCGGTTAATATAGTCTATAAAGCGTATTGATTGCAATGAAATGCAATATTGCATGCCTTCAGATCATTGCAAGTCTGCATTTGAAGCCAAATACAAAAAACCTTCTTTTAAGGCCTTCTCTGGCTATCAGTATAGAGTAGTGTATAGAGTGGAGAGAAGAGTAGAATTGATGCAAGACTTGAGACTAACTGCAGAATTGCGGAGAACTTGTTCTAACAATAATAATAGCTTTTAAAACGCTATTGTGGAGAGAATATAGCCTGCAATTAGCTTAAATACTAGCACTGGTAGTATGAATAGTCATATGAAAGGCCACACCAATGTCATAAAGCTTTGGAACCGCAGCTAATGTTCATTGCCTTAACGCTATTTATTGGACGTTATGCTAATGTATGTAATATAACAGAACGACTGCCTATTAAATGATATGAAACTAATTTATAATTAACTAAAGTTAGACTTCATTTTATTTCATATAATTTATGGCCAAATGTTTGCCCTTTTCTTACTGAGTAAGCCATAGGAAGAAAAGAGTAACAAAAATAGTGAACACTTATGTGAAACACATTAGGAATAGAATAATAGAATATAAGAGCGAAAACCTATAGTTAAATAAAAAATTATGTCATAAAAGGATAATTATGCTGTAAAATAATAATTTGGCCAATTATGTACACAATACCGGTGCCTCACTTCTCTAAATCTAAGATTACAGAAATTAAAATCCGATTTTCTTATTATCAAATATCATAAACGCATTGGTAGTTCACAAAAGAAAATAATAACAATATTTACAACAAAAAAGATTTAATTTTTTGGTTAGGCTTTCAATAATAAGTGTTTGCGTTGAACTAATTGAATGTATGAATTACTAAAGTTATCAAAATAGAGATTATGTATGATTTAGTTAATCTATAAATTGAATTACTATTTAATATATATAGGAATTAACATTCATTCCACTGATCTCTGTATTCATAAGAGTGTTAGTAATCTCAGAGCTTAAGTGATTAGTTGTAAAAAAGTAAAAGCGATAAAAACGCTATAATTTAAAAGTTAATTTTGAATCAGACATTGATCGGGCACTGGTAGGCTATGATTTAGAGCTGGCAATTAACCCTTTCGACACAAAAGACTTTTCTAATGGCGTGTATTTGATTTATCGCACAGCCATATTCAGGTTGCCTGGGCTGGCCGTAAATTATTTGTGTTTTATTAAAAAAAACTCTCATCTCATGCATGCGCTCCCAGAGTCTGATAGTGTGTCTCAATAATGGGTGCTTTTACTGTCTCTAGTCTTTAGAGTCTTTACAGCCTTTACAGCCTTTGAGTCTTTACTGCTTTCACGAGCATTGCTCTCGACATCACATCCGCAATAATGGCATCGAATGGATCGGTAGTGAATCCGGCATTAGATAAGCGCTGGCAGAGCGAGAGAGACCGAAATGATGCTGAGTTAAACACTGGGGGGTTGAACTATATACCACTATATGGCGTGTAATGGCTCGATACACACCTGTGCGAAGAACTGTTGGCTTTTGGTTCAGAACTTTTGCTTATAATAACAAAATTGAGCGCAAATATTACCGACGTTTGCATTGGGAAAACCTAAAACATCTAAAAACTGGTCATTTAGGCGAAGGGGGGTCTGTTGTCACACACATCAAATCATGTTAACAAATTATATTGGGATCAGAGGCCAGCCCAGGCATCCAATATATGGCATCAAAAATGAATTATAAATATTCTTTTGCATCATATCTAACAAATTCATTGCATTTGATTCCATTCCTTCATACCATTCCTCCATTCCATTCACATTCTTCCCCATTAATAGCATTGACCTATGATTGACATCACTAGGAGTTGGAGCACAAGAACCAGAACTAGAAGTTTTTGAGCACAGATTTGGATTGTATTTCAAAATAAACATTTTCTTAAGCGTTCAAAACGTTATGGTTTTGACTGAAATAAAAACATTTTTACTGCAAAAAGAAATCAATATTTTTGGTTCGCAATAAAGAGCTTCTAATGAGAGCTAAAAGATTAGGAGAAGAAGACTAAGAGAAGAGTAGAGAAAGACTTTTGAAGAGTTTGAATGTTTAAGTGACGAGTAATCACAGGAAACGACTCCCGCAGTGAATGTCTGGCAAAGAAGAGCTGACATCAGTTGCATATGAATTGACGACAAATTTTTGTCGATCGGAGACAAGAGTTTGAGTTTTATGGCAAATATGAAACGTATGAAAAGCAAAACAAACAACAAAACAGAAACGCATCGCATGTCTGACTTGTTATCTATGACTTACGCCTTCTCTTGAGTATCGAGATGTTGGACCAACTCATCCCTCTTATTAACAATAGTGACGAGCTCTTCCAGAAGCAGCTTTTCCCGCTGTTTCTGGCTTTCGGTCTTTTGCCAGTCTATGGGTTCAATAGAGAAGAGAATAGTTTAAGTCAATGAGTGAGTGAGAGGGAAGGGAGTCATCAAAAATAAAACATAAGAATTATAAATGTTTTGAATGTTATGAATGTTTTAGTGTTTCAGTGCTTCAGCCGTTGATATATTGTAATGCGTGTGAAGACGTGAAGCGCTTAAAGCAATCGGGTTATTACCAGAGCTGAATGTGCTAATGATAGCACTGATCAGCACTCAGTACTGACAAACTGTGAGACCATTGATAGCTAGCTATTCATGTAAAGCGTTGGCCGAATCCTATCAACCAATTCTTGCATTTTTTGCATTCATTGATCGATAGTTTAATTACTCGATCTCTGCATTCCGTACTCGACAGCCATAATATGGGCCATAGATTGGCAATAGTTCGGCAATAAATACAAATACATAGCAATACATACCTGTGTTAACTAACAGTAAGAGTAAGAGTAAGGCTAACTAAACAAGATTACATGTATAAGCTGTCATATTTTCATCTGATGGATCACTACTGGGCGGTGCACAAGATTTTCAACCGGTGACCGCCGATGAATTAAATGCCAACTGAGAGACAACTAACGTCTAACACAGGGCTAACAATAATCTAACAACAGTTAGGATCGCCTGTGGAGTGCTTTAATCAGAAGGAAGAGGTGCTAAACATGTCATAAAATGTTTTGGGCTATCGAGTCCGGCACCATTATCAAGATATATGTTACTTGATAATTCAATCTGATTTTGCACCTCTGTATATCAATACATAATATTCTAATGTTTGCCTCTTTTCTAGTCTCGAAAAACTGTACGGAATATTGGAGTTCAAGCCTCGACTCGTTTGGATAGAAAGCAATATTTGTTTCGATAACCGTATATTCAATATACAGAATAAGATTTACATTACATCTAATTTATACGAACGCTATAACTGAGAAGAAAAAACTGGTTGTACTTAACAGAGGAGAGAAAAACCTATTAAATGTCTGTTTTTAAAAGTACTTTAACACCACTTCTTCGGAATTGATTAAAATTTATAGAAAATTCTTTGTTCGGAATTTGCAATGAATTTGCAATTTCTGGCAAATCTTCGCTTCGATATGCAATTTATTTTTATTCTACACTAAATTCTTCAAATAAAATATTAGTGTCAGTAATAAAAAGAAAATTTCAATAAATATTTAATTAAAAAAAGGATTCGATTATTGTTAGTCTTATAGAAAAAATGGGTAAAAAAGTCGATAAAAATCCATATAATTAATGGGCTTTTAAACACATCTAATAATTATTTAATCAGAAAAATAAATTGTAAAATAAATATAAAATAAGATTAAGCCCTATATTCTAAAGACAAGAATATCTTATTTTAAGCATTATATGCATAATTGAAATGTGAATTAAAATAAAGTTTTAAGTCTTTCAGACTATTTCTCAGCACTGAATAAATTTATACTTAAATCTGTTGTCAAAAAGAATACTTTCGTTTGATTACAGAATAATGTGATTAAAAAACAATTTTGTTTTTTATGTTTGTTGTGTTGAAAAATTATTGTTATAATCCATTAATAATCGCCAAAATCGCTGTTTATTTTTATATTGAGAATAAGTGACACAAATCTGTCTCTAATCCGAAAAACCTTGAAAATCGTCGAAATGTCAAATATTATTTGGCAAACAATATATTGGATGTTATTTGTTGTCATTTATTGTTTTTAAATATTAACTAAAATACAGAATTAGATTCTATTCGTGAAATATATGGAAAAGATATTGCATTTCAGCACAACTGATAAAGGCATGGAATAGCCCCCAGATATTTGTCTTAGGCTTAGTCTTATACAACGATCGGTAATATATGATAGGTTAGCAATCGCTGAAATATTAGTCTTTTTTTTGTTTCTTTTAGACTAAAAAAATAGTTTCGATTCTTATTCTGTTTTCTATGAATTATTCAAATTCTTTCAATAAACGAATAACAATAAAGAGATAGAAATCTAAGAAATTATTAGAAAAGAAAACACAATTTTGTTCGTAAATAAGAGAAAAATATATAAATATATTGTTTATACAGAAAAACATAAGGAGTTAATACAAAATGATATGAGAACTGAGAATAAATATTATAGTAATAGAGAACTAAATATGAAATAAAAATAAGTTAAATATAAAATATAAGCTAAGAGTAGAGTCGAGGGAATCATAAAATTTTTTTGATATACATAATGCAGACAAACGTATATTCGTTTTTCATATTCAAGTAAAGGCAAACTCACACGAGATTCAGAGTTACAGTATATTCACTGGAATTATACGGTTTGGCAAAATAGAGCTCAGGGAGAGCTGGAGAGAGAGAATCGGAGAGAGAGATACGTTTTTGGCAATTTGGCTGAGTTGGTGCACTCCTGAGCGCTAATGTTGTGCTAAGCCGCTTATCATAGGGCGGCCAAAAAGAATCAAAAATGAAGTGAACCAACAGAGCCAACAGAGCCAACAGAACTGAACCAATATGTAAGAGAAGACTGTATTCTAGTCTGCGATATATTTTTGGAGCAAAACATTGCTTTCATTGCAAACTCCGAACAGAAAATCTCATCTCATAGTTAGAGTACTCCAGCATCCATACCAGTGCTGGTATTATTATGAGCTGAAAAAATAGCTATCAGGCCTATCAGCCAATATAATTATGTTCGAACCCATTGTCAGAGCACAACCAATATTATAGAGTCAGTCCTTTCAGGCATAACAGAAGCACAAACAGAACATACATAACATTTGTGAGTCTTTTCTCCAAAGACTGGCTTTACTGCCGAACAAAATAATGGCAAAGATATGTGATATACAAGAACTCACCTTCGATGGCAAGGATTGAACGCAATTCCTTGTTGAGTAATTCAAACCGTCTTTCCATATCCGCCTCTTTCTCTCTAAAGTCAATAAACATTTTATTAGAGAAAAACATTTCAAATAAAGTTCAAAAACTAATAAATTTTACTCTAAATAATTGGTTCATTAAAATTAGAATTAATACAAATGTTTAGTCAATTCATATAAAATTAATGAAATATTTCTTTTAATTGAATTTAAAAGTTGTTTGAATTGTTTAATAGATTTTTCTTCAGTAAAACATAAATCAATTTCGGTATTAAATGCAACTTATTTTAAATTCTTTACATTCGCTTAAATGTTATTTTATGCTTAAGTCTTAAACCTTTTCGCTACAAATAAAACCCAGATATTTATAGCCCAGAACAGAAAAGATCTTAATTTAATTGAATTCAATTCATTCATTAAAAATTCAATACTAAATGAAATGAAGTTTTAATACAAGTAATGTATAAATGAAGAGAAGAAAAAAGAAAATTGTTTTGAAAGTTCACTATTTTCGTGAAATATTTGGCTTTGAATTGAAGTCTAATGGAAAACAGTGTTAACTATTGTATTGAATGATTGAAAGACTACAGTAGAGTACTGTACAGTACATACTGTATATAAAGCATAGAGGCATAGAGTAATGAAATACCCGGAACACAATCTTTCTGATGATAATAAGCAAATGCATTGATATTGTGATTCGATTCGGACTATAATTCTTATGTGAATTCTAGCGTAAAGAATAAGTTGTGATCCAGAGGTGGGCCACACCATCACCTTTGTTGGCGAGATTTCAATTATGTTTAACTGTTTGGGCGGTTTGGGTTAGTTGGCCACCAATTTCATGGCTTATAATAAAAGAATATATGCTTTGGCTGACTGTTCGGTTGATTGGATCTCTTGAATGACATTTCATTGCATTACAAATCTAGACGTAAATCGTGTGACAGAACTGAGAATACAATTTCTAGATTAGAGACAGTTTTCTAATTTTAAGGGCCAAACAGTGTACACAAAAATATTAGACATTCGTCAGAAATAGAAATCTCCGGTCAATCAGACCAATGTCAGCGGTATTGTTAGCACAGGACAGGCACTGGGCCTTTGGGAACCGCTAAATATTTAACAGCTAAGTAATGGTAACAATAGGTATAAGAAATTGAAACTCGAAGGTCAATGTGGGCCACAAACTGATCTCATGAATAAAATTGTGTGCATAACAAGTAGTATGAGTGTAGCCGAGACCAGGAGACCACCCCTACAGCCCTGGCAAGACCTACAGGAACGTCGATTTTCCAACTGATCAGTTCTGAATATAGAGGGTGTCAAACAGCGTCGTCCCTAACCTACATGCAAAGGACTCGGAACACAATCCAAAGGCCATTCCATTAGCACAAGTAATCATTTAATAATAATGATTAACTTAGGATTCGTAGTAATCAATGTCAATGAGTATAACATTGTTGTCCTTCCCCTACAAATTCAAATACTCATGCATTGGCTTTGCATTGGCTTTGCTTACACTTCGGTTCACTTCAATACAATTTCAGATATTATTAAAATAATATCATTTAATAAATGCATTAATTATTTGCGAAAATGAAATATTAATAAAAAAAATAATAACTAAATGTCTTTAAATTTAATTTTTTGTGATCACATAAAGCAGAAAATTAAATGTGAAACACATTTCTCCACATTATTCGCATTGTCTGTCATTTATTTTTCTCGGTTTTAAATTAGTTTTGGAATTTATAGTCATTCCTCTCTTTTTTTAACTGAAACCCTAAGAGATGTTCACATTTAGAGAAAAAATATTTTAGGAATGCGTTTATACATATGTGCTCTTCAACTATGGTATGAATAGTTACAAACAGTGAGAGAAAGAGAGAAAAATCATTGAAATTGTATAGACTTTAAACTGGAATTTATTGGGCACTAGAAGAGAACTGTACCATAAGTTTGGACAGTGAAATGCAGTTCACAGTGAAAACATGATTCTGATAGAGAATTCAGTAAATGAGTGACACGTTTTTGGTAAAAATCTATTCAATGCCCGAAATTTCACGCCTTTTCTTAAGTATTTCTTCTGAATTGACCAAAAGAATGAAAGGCAATAAACAGTCGTTTCAATGCATACCGAATGCATATTATGGAAACCGATTGCAAATACGGATACAAAGTAATAGAAAATAATATGACTAATAAAAATGGTCTCTCCTGTCAGTGCTGTCATATTTGCATTGAATTCTTTGCACAACTTTTCAACATATATACAGTTGTGTCAGAAAGAGTGGACTCACAATACAACATATCAAACGTCACAATTAGTTTGTTTAGAAGTTTTATAATTTGACTTTTGAGGCATAAAATATTTGATTGACTGCTAAATAAAGTTTTGCATAAAATATTCTTAAGCCATAAGTTAATACATAAACACAGTTTGCATACAAATATATTAATATGAAAATCAAAGACGAGTTTAAATATGAGAAAAATTTTTGCATTAAATAGCAGTCAATAATAGGAAGGGAAGCATAAGTAGAGGTATGAGAGGTCTGACAAACAAATATATCGTGTAATGAAAGTCAAAAGTGAAAAGTTATCTTCGATTTAGCAAAAACACGAGTAATTTTCGTTTAATGCCTCAGATTTTAAGTAAGGATTCTTTAGCCCCGGGCGTACCACTGGCGCAATGCAGTCTGGAGAGACTGGAGAGAAAGTGCCAATTTATTTGCCTCATTCCCCTCGCACTTCTCTTAAGGCGCTTAAATGTGTTTGCGAGTCCAGGTGCGCGAAGGTCATACACATTGGGACTAAGAACTTATTGCTAACAAATAAGACTAACATTTGCACACAAATAGCAATGTATTTCCTATTTAGCCGTTCGGACGAGTTCTTCATTTCAAACAGAAAGAGAGAGAATATTCTAATCATTGCTATAATTTGAAACATCTCTTAACAAATCATTTAATGGTTATATAATTCATCTTCAGGTATGAAAAAATACACTCAAATAATAGATATATAGTTTGAAGTGAATACTACGGACAGGTAGGCAGAAAATCCCATCCATGGGTGCTAAATATGATATATAGTTTATATTTAATGTATACATATATACGAAATGTTCAGGAATTCTGGGCTCTTTTGAATAAGTTGAGTGAAAGGCATAAAAATGATTAATTAATAGATGTTTTCATTGTCTGTGAAATAGTATCTGAAAGTGAATAACGCAAACGAGTAATGAATAGAGTAATGAATATTTGCGTTCAGTCGACTCCAATACAACTGAAGGCCCTTTACTACTGCTATAGCTATAGCGCTGAAAATTTTCAGTTATTTTGTTTGTTTGATTAGAGTCACTGACGAGTGAATGGCAACAGAATGAGTGAGCAAGGGAGCAGAGCGTTCAGCACATGGAGGATGGAGTATGCATTGGATGTATGTATCGGTGCATTTGGTCCCGAGTGATAAGGGATTTGCTAAAAGAAGATTATCATGATTATAATAATGGCCACATAAGCACTAATGAGTTGCGCCAAAAGCTCTAATAAGAATGTTGTGCTCTTCTGCGCCAAGAATGCCTGTGCCTATGCCTGTGCTACTTGTGCTGGCATTGCCTTCACTGAACTCACTATTCCTTCCTTCAGTGCCGTCACAAATGTCTGAATGACAGCGAAGAACAGAGAAGAGCTCAGACCCTATAAAAGGTAATCCCAATCAATTAGGGATGAAATAAAGTCGGGGCCAACGAAGCCAACCAATAGTTAGTCTAAACATATTCTGGTTCTGGTCTTCTCCACAACTCTTATGCCTATTCTCGACGACAATCTATTTTCCGATCAATTTTTCATTCAATACAAATAAATAAAAAAATAAAAATATTGAGAAATTTTTGGAGAAAAAATTTAAAAACACTTAATTGTAGTTAAGGTCATTCGACGGCAACATAAGACCAAATCATTTGAATTCTTTAGACATTTGAATAAAGACTTAATTCTAAAAACTTTCTCTCTCTTACGGTACAGAACAGAGAGAGAGAAAAATAACTTTAAAATACAAACCAAAAAACTTCAAACAACAGAAAAACAACAAAAAAAACAGAAAAATTGTCGAATATTTGGAAAAGTATTTGGAAAAGAGATTAAAATAAAAAGAAGAAAAGATTGAATAAATGCTTACAGAATATTGAGTTGCATTTGTCTTCTTATGACTGCATTCCGCTTATTGACCAAAACGAACCACTTCTGCATAAGTATCTCCTCTTCCCTCTTAGTGCCACCTTTGGAGCAGAAATCGCATCCAAATAAAGATTAAATTCGTTTTCAAATACAAAGTATTAAAAAATATGAGAAATTCTTTAAAGCGATTAAATGTGAATTCAAGCGAAAAGAGTTTGTTTTGGGATTAGAGGAGAAATATATTAATATTTAGGATATATTGAAATCGATATCAAATATAATATAAAGCGGTTTAGGCTTTCAGTCACACAAATCATAATTCGTGTCTTTTATTTGCATTAGTATTATAAGAATATTCTTATACTGTATTAGTAACAGAATTCATACCACTTTCCATAACCCTGCGGAGTCTCTTCTCCAGAAAGTGAGCTTCCTTATCAATCTGTTCCTCTTCCCGTTCCAGTGCCTCGATTTCATTGGAGACATAAGAGGAGGGAATTTGTCTTTTATTCATTATATTGTTTATGTTATCAACGATTGCCACAACTCTGTTGTCAACCCTATTATCGATTCTATTGTCGACTCTGTTGTCGACTTCGTCTTCATTTCCATTCACTTCTGAATCAGTGGTCAAACAGAATAAGAGATAAAGAGATTAATTGTAATGAAAACCAATGAAGAAAATCAATAGAAAGTGAAAATAAAATGAAAGCAATAATTCTCACCATTAGTTGCTTTTTTGAATTGATAGAAATTAAAGTGTCGGACAGTGCCTAATGAGAGGGTGCAACGAATCAAACACATGCAGTCAATCAAATTAATTAAATCTAATTCATTCCAATTCACAGTTAATTTACTGTCGATTAGGTATTAAATCAAACATTTTGTGCCAAACAATCGATCGAATAAAATCAGGCGATTATTAATCAAAACAAATCAAACTCTTATGGAATCAAAGCTCGTATTCAAGACTTTTTGGTCGTTTGATAACTAATATCCAAAGAATTGGACAATAATTGCTAGACATAGGGAAAAGTGGCCCAAATCAGAGAACTTTGTGAACCCACACAAAAAAACGATAATTATTGGTTCAAAGCCCCACTTCCTTATAGACCGAAATTTTCAATTAAACGATGACTCAGTAATAAGTAAACTGAACATCAAATAAACCTGGATCCTCTCTTAATTTTGATAATTTTCTCATCTTTTCCCAATATATGCCATCAGTTTTGAATCCAATACTCTTTTGACTTTTTAGTTACAAATCTATTATTTGATTCATGATTTCGTTGAATGAATAAGAAAATCTAGCCATTATCAAAAGTAATCTAGCAATAATGACTCAGGTTCTATAAAGCCATTGTTCATTTCCGTATATTATAGTGACCCGAAACAATTTTGAGGAAACCCTTGAGCTCAACATATAGTGCTCGAGCAGTATTGAAAAGGCAATGATCTTTCAAATTAGATTCAAATCAAAATATATGACCTGAGCTAGATTATTGAGATTTGAGCCATATATTTAACCAATTTGATTTATGAGTCAATCAGTTTGGAATTTTCTAGTTGTGCACATATTTGAGCATGCTAGTTTTCAGTAAATTCAGAAATTCCTCGATATTCTTATGCACTTAAGATATTTATGATAAAAGTTGTTTATGAAATATTTTATAAATAAGCTTGGTCGTACAATCAACATTTAAAAATAATGTGGACTAATGTGCACAGTTTGGCCAATCTATTGAACAAGTGATGCAAAAGCTATTAAATTAGGTTCTAATGGATTGCAATAAATGATAAGCCATTCGAATGAATGCTTTGATTCGATAAAAGTTTTAAAATAAATAAATTTAAAAAATAAAACAACGATTAAAATGGTTAGCATTGAGTGATACCTCTTCGGGACCAGATCTTGTTGTGGTTGGCATTGGAGTTATTGGAGGCGTTGGCTGTGTTTGAGTTATAGTTAAGTGAATTGTAATTATTGGCCATATTTTCAAAGTGACTGTCATTTGAATTGTAATTATTATTCGCGTTATTATCAGTAATACTATTAATATTGGAATTAATATTAATAGTCATGTATTGAGAATCGGGAGACGAGTCCAAACTGGTCCACGGGATGGCATTAGTGATGCCCTGACGCGCCTCAGCTATCAATCTTCGTGCGCGTTCTCTTAGCTGACGCTGTCGTTCCTCTTCTTGCTATAGAAGTCCAATATATTAAGGAATAAAAGCTTTTAATTCACGTAATAATAGTTAATGTCCTGTCTTATAGGCAGCCATTAATTAACTTGCTTTAGACATGTGCTGCACGGGTTGGTGAGTATTCCTGTTGGTCAGGGCTTCTTTGCGTGCGTTCTCCAGCAGTTTGCGCGCCCGCTCTTTCAGCTCTTCCTGTCTGGAGAGGGGCCGCTAAGCAATCAATTAGAGGATCAATGGTTAGGATTAACTCAAATCAAGTCATTAATTGTGAATCAAATCTAATTAAAAGAGAGATTACTCGACGCGGATCCACCAGAAATGAGTGGCCGGTGGGTGCGGAGTGAGCCCTTTGCAGTCTGAATGCCTTCGATGGCGATATATCCAACAGTCCCGGCGCTAATTCGACCGGTTCTGCCATTCGATAGAGACCCGAATGCATGGAACCGCCAGTAATCGTATAGTCAGTATTCAGACGACGCGATGATATCGACGGCGAAGACGACGACGACGAGGAAGAAGAGGGCGACAGAACCGGTGGCTTTTTGTACGCGTATTGAATGGGCCGCCGAATCGGTTCTCTAACAGCACTTCGTTGTGATCTACTCGAGTGCTCGTCTGAGTCCGTATGAGTCGGAGTACTCGTCTCCGAAGAGTTTTGCGCTAAAAGTGAAGAAAAGAAAGAAATAAATAATTAATTGAAAGAAAAAAATAAAATACTTTTCGGAAAACAAATAAAAGATTAATAAATATATAAATAATTTTCATTACTTTTGCTGCCGTTCTGTCGATGAGTTAATTCAATTTCTTCGTCGCTGTCGGAGTCGAAAGGGTATAAAAGCTGTTTCCGAGTCATTAGCTTTGGCTTCTCATCCCTTGCCATCCAATTCATTGATCCGTTATTAACGTCAGAATTATGACTCTCTGTCTGTTCTCTATCTCTTTGGCTCTCATTATCTTTATGTTCGACTTCTTTGGTCAAAATCTTCTGCAGTTCCCGTAGTCTTCCGTTTCTGAGTTTAGAGAAACTAAATCTTTCTTTAGTTTTATTGCTGTTCGGATGTGTGGGCGACGGAGATGTAGGAACCGACTCATGACTACTGTTGGACGAGTCGCTCAAATTGGCTTTGATTTGTCTGATGTGAATAGAACTCTCATTAGTCATAGTCTCAGTTTCATCAGTCATAGTGAAGGCCTTATTGTCAATAGCGTTGACATGACTACCAGTGCCAGTGCCAGTGCCGGCACTCGTCTCTTCACTCCTATATAAATTAACTTTGATTTTGTCGTTTTGATTAACTTCTTCTGTCAGGGAATTGGCATCACTTTCAGTGCCGTCCACTTCATTGTCGCTCTCCTGTTCCCCAATCGTATACATCGACTCTTTGGTTGTGTCACCGATTTGTTGCAATTGCATCATTTGGCCCGTGAAGTGAGCCCGCAGTTGGTACAGGTATGTCATCACCGATAGCTTGTCTGGCACTGATAGCATAACCATATCCGACGGCTCAATGAGCTTAGGTATGCCGAGAGTAGCCGCGGCGTCGAACGCCTTCTTACAGTTGCCCTTTATGTCTGAGGGCGAGAGTCGACCGAAATCTATGAGATCAGGTCGAAAGTGGTGGATAATGGCCGAGAAGGCCATACCGTTCCGCCAGGAAGTGGTCATATTAGTCACTTTGACGCCGTGATAGCCTTTGGTGACTGTCTTACACCAACTCAACAGATCTTCGGTCGCGGAATAGACTGGCATTTGTTCGTCAGTCGGACTCATGAGAGAAGTGTCGGCCGAATAGCCGGGCATTTGGTCGTCAGTATAGCTCGCGAACGAACTTTCTATCGACTGCTGTGTGGGTTCGCACAACTGATCGTCAGCACAGTTTACAGCAGAGCTATCATCAGCTGAATGTTCAGAACGCACAGGCATTTGCTCGACACTGAAGCTTTCAGAAGCGCTATCGAGCGCTAAGACAGGCATTTGCGCGTCAGCACCGTCAGCACAACTCACTGAAGATCTATCTGCTATCAGGCCGTCGACCGTGTCTTCAAAATCTTCAATATTCCCAATATCTTCGAACGGCTTTATACTCATAAGACTGGCTATACTTTGCATGTCTTCATCGCTAGAGGTTATTATAAATCATAGGTTAGGGTCAGCACATATACGCCGTTTGACAGCACATATCAAAATACAGTAAGAATTGGAGGAAAAAGTTTTTATGCTTTACTCTTGAGATCATATGCTGTACTGCAGTCTGACTGGAGTTAATAAAATGTTTATCTGCTATTCGATGCTATAATAATGGGTCAGTTATGGTCATTGTATGCAAGAGTACGACTATTAGAGTATAGGCAAAAACACATTCATCACTATTATGACTGGTTCTGATACCGAGACTAATATAAATAAATTATATAAAACTAATTTGTTTGAAGAGATAAGTAATATAAATGTATTCGAGTTATTCGCTTCTCTTAACAATTTTTATGAATAGACATCTATTCATTCAAATCGAGTAAATAAGTTGTTTTCATATCGACTGATAAAAAATTGTACGAATTTTACTGTTTATTCAATGCATTCAAGTCGTTAAGAAAGACATTATCCGAATATTTTTATTACCATAAAAGAGAAGAAAAAATTGTTTTGAAACGTGATCTCTAATGAAATCCATTGGAAACGAGTCATTCGACAAATAAATTACATAAAAGAAAACTTTTTCTCTTATTTTTATTAATTAACTCTGACTTTCACTTTCAATTCCAATGTCTTAATAGCTATCGATCGGTAACACCGAATGAAATTCAGTTCAATTAATAAAACTAAAGCAATGTTTGGCTCATATATTCTCGAATCGCTTGAGTTGGCACAGCATTAGAGCTCACGTCTTAACAATCGACTTCACTGTATATATGTTTGATATCATTTTATTCTTATTTTTAACGCCAAAATCACTTTAAGAATTTTTCTCTCGTTTTAACATTTCATTTGTGCCCCGAAGTGAACAGTTATATAATATAACAAAAAAAATCTTCTCTACAGAGAAGAAAATACTAATAAAATAAAATAAATTTTTCTGCTTTTTCTCAAAAAAGTTCTAAATTTAGTAAAAAAAATAATAAGTGAAGTGAAGAGAAAGTTAATCAGATTTATATACAGACAAAAAGTTCGGAAAATGAATCAGAATTTACGGATAGTTTCAGATAAAAAATAAGAGACATTAAAATACAGAAAAAACGAATTTAATATTTTTTACTCTATTTTTATCGCTGAAAAACAATTTTTCGCAATTATTTACATCACTTAAGTAAAGGATATGTTGTTTTTGATGAAAGAGCTTTCACTATAAGAGAGTTTCTTCTTTTCCTGACTATAGGCCTCAATATTTAATATTGATTTGAGTGAAAAAACTATTTGACACACAAGTGATGACCAGAGACTTCTTGACCAGAGATAGAGAGGATTTTGGATATAAATAAAGAAAAAATCTATAGATCTAAAGGAAGAGCTTTTTGTGAAAAACATATGTGTTTTTCAATTTGATAGGCGATCGCAAAAATCGATTTTATATATACAGTCAATGTATACGATAAGTCGAGATATCGCGCCGATAGTCAAGAGAATTGAAGTGAAATATGTTTTGCAGAGCATTGAAGAGTTAATGGATTTTTCAATTAAAAAAATAATTAATGATTGCGAACACAGAGAAAGTTGTTGTGAAAAATATAGTTTTAGTAATTTGTTTGCAAGCAATCAATTATGCAAAACATTTAAGACGTGTCAACAATAACACACAAAACAGACTAATTGTATGCATATTTATGAGGCTTTCGATTCAGGAATACTGTGTATTCACTAAGACTTCAGTTATGTTTAAATATTAAAGTCAATGCCATTTAATTGGAATAATACACAGAATATACAGAATATTCTTTTTGCACAACTATTTTCTGCAGTACAGTAGCAGACAATCAGAGAAACGTTTGGCTCAAGTAATTACCGGAACAACAGAATCATTAATAAATTAGATTATTATATCGTTTCCCAGAATTAATTGCTTTTCAGAAAATAAAATAATAACTAATTTGATGGTAAGAACGCATAGAATATACAAAAGTTAATTAATTTTGGGCTAAATTTAGCTCCAATTCTCTGAGGAAAGGCATGAGTTATTGGACTCAATGCATAAAACAATACGAAGTGACCATTACTGCACCGAATGGCAAATGAAAATTATATGACTTATACCGTAAATGAAAGCAATAAAAGCAAATAAAGTAAAGCAAAGGAAAGGAAAGTTTGTCTTACGTGGCCTTCCCTTCTCTGATGAACTGAGCGGTGAGAGTGAAGCTGATGTGAGATTCGGTCACTTTCCTAACAGAGCACTCACGTAAAGGCAATTTAACGATTTGGTGTTCAGTGGGCACTGTATTCACTCCGTCCACATATTTGCTGATATCTATGGGTGCGAAGGCAACCTTACGTCTGCGACCGTTGGCGGCCACGTCTTCGACGGTTAAGACCCACTCTTTGTGCTCATATTCAGCGCTCCTTTGGTCGCGAAATAGCGTCACTTCCACTTCCAAGAGCTCAGGTACAGACCAAATGACTAAACCGCGATATGGATTACGAATGGTTGGCTCCCATGCCTTCGGATGCGTTGAGTAGCGACGGCTTCTTCGCGTCAATACAACACATAATCTGTTTGGTTGCCTGTAATCCAATATATGTTCAATATTTCGGTCACAAATATAACTCATATGCTATCAGTGCTATCTGTGCTAAACTATTTATGAGTATTACTGTATTAGTATTAGTATTGGTATCTGTAGTAGCGGTACCAGTGGTACCAGAGCTGGAGAGGAGATTCAAAATACAAAAATCGATATAAAATATATGGAAACAGAAGAAGAGACGGCGAGTGAGAGGAAGAGTAGCAAAGAATCTCTCTTTTTATTACTCGTTAAGAATTGTCTGTCTATAGAGGTATAGAGGTCTGCATCCAAATTGAATACAAGTAATTGCTTTTTACATACACTCTATTCCCAGGACATTCAGTCCCTGAATGGATGCAAATTTGAGGCAACTGTTTGTCTGACAGCTTCTCATCACTCATTCGACTCTCAATTCTCGTCTCTTTCTTCTCTGTATTCTTAGCCCTAATTCTCGTCTATTCTCAACAATTCTGTGCAGATCTGGATCTGGATCTGATGGTGTGATTCCATTCCATTCCATATAATTTAATGCATTATTTGAGGGCTTAGAGGGCTTTTCATTTAGTGTCAACATTGCGTGCATTCAACTGTTCATAATTAAAATATTTGATTTGTACGCATGTTATCTGTATTGAGCCAACAGTGCTCACTACACAAGACTACATACTATTATAACTGTAGATCACTATTAACTGTATCTAAACCTACTGTACATCAGAGCTCTATCGACCGCCTATTGTCAATCTAAGCTGAGCTTCACTACACTATTCACTACACAATCTTCAATACAAGGCTCAGATATTATGCAGAATCGTATAGATATCAGGCCAACAGTTATTAGCTTTAAGAGTCAGATATTTCTTATGTGAAGAATATTTTGGCAAATGTTTCACACATTTGAGTAATTTTATGCAAAACGGATAGAAGTAAACAAACTTTTAGTTCACTCAAACTTAACATAAATATTGGATTATTCCTAATATGTATAGTAATTCCCAAACGGATAGTAACGAATAGATAGGAATATTAAAGTAGAATATTCTTGACTCAAATTGGTTGATGTGTGAGACACGTAGTGTTTGGCACAACCTAATCAATATCCATAGCCATTGCCTACGATTTTATTACAGTCTGTATTACTATTCGGTTCCGAAAAACGTATTAAAAGCTGAGTAAAGACGTGTAGAAAACATAAATTCCTTATATATTCCAGACATAAATTTCACTAAAGGTAAGGGCCAGGCATGGGTTCGGGGGAGCACTGACTCCTAACCCACACATCTCTGCTTTGTATGAGTTTTAATCAAAAGTTTAGTTCAAGTGTTAAATAAAAGTAAAAACTATTCATTGGTTTAATATAAACCAAATAATAGAGTGAATGAGAATTGAATGCAAACAAAGGTTAATAAAAAAAAGATCTAATGTTTGGGAACTAAATATAAAAGCCGTGCCATTAATGTGTGCCAAAAGCAAAGCAATGCAGAGCCAAAGCCAATGCCAGACCCAATGCTAACCAACCCCTGTGCAGAATAATAGCAGAATATTCTACATTATTATGGCCTCAAAGTCCCCAAACAGTCAGAATATGTGCTGAATTTGAAGTATATTTTTGCTCTCAAACTATGTTTTCCTATAAATTAGTTTTACTTTTCGTATAAAAACTAAATAAAAAAAAGTCTAAAATTAATGGCAAAGAAAAGCAAAGAATAAACAGATGAAGAAAACTGTTGAATAAGAGGAAGAGGAGGAAGAATGGAGTGAATGGATACCATTTAGCTGTTCCCTCGATCACCAGTTCCTGGAAAGCGGCCACAAGTCTGAACTTCGCCGCTCTTTTGTTCACCCGTTGTAGTCGTTTCCAAACAGAGCTCATACTTAAGGCTCGTTTCGATTGCTTTGCTTTGCTTTCGATTGGATTATCCGTTCAATACATTTAAAGGCATTTCAATGGGCTTTCAATAACAGTAATAAATATTAAATATTTATAAATAAATATATTTTTTAAACACATTTCATAACAGAGACTAAACATTTGATATCCAATCAGAAAATATAGTTTAATATGATTTTCATTATTAATAAAAATATAGTTTGTATTCAAAGTCAACTTTAATTATAATTATATCTGAATTGATATGAATTTGAATTGAATTGTGTTTTAAAGCAATTGTTTTCGTTTCATAGCTATTAATAAATGAGTGGAAAAACAATTTTTTTTATTATTGTTTTCATCTCTTATTGAAACGACATTTCATATGACATGTGATTACATGACATAAATAATGTCAAACAAATGATTAAAAATTTAATACAGATTTCAATTGCATTTTCGGCTTATCTTCGCAACACATGTGAGTCGTTATTATCGCTCAGTACTTAAAAACCTATTTAAAGCCCACTTTTAAAGTGCCAGCAATTGATGGCTCAGTTATGACATCTTTTAAGTGTAGTTAACATTGATTTTCAACCAAAACTTTTTTACTCCAAAATCCTTACAAAACAATTAAATTGATTGCAATTTAAATACTTTTCTCTCAAATATCGGAATAAAAAAACTAAAACTTTTAAATCAAATCAAACATTATTTTCGTTTTGTTTTTATTATATCTTAAAAAATATTAATTTTTTTTAATTTAATAAATGTTTAGATTAATTGCAAATTCGCACTAATAGAGCGAATGTTAGGTGCGATCAAACGACGGGTTCTTTACACGACTTTTTGCTGATCTGTTTGAGTTTGTATTTGCGTTTAAACGTCTGTTTAGTTCGGGATTCGATTAGATTTCTTCTCTGAATGGATTTGAATCTGTCGTTCAATAGGTTTCCGTCTGTTTTAATGCTACGCAAAGAACCGGTGATTTCATGGCTCAGATTGAGCTCTACGTCCGGCGCCTCATAATTATAACGACTCATTCGTTTCGGTTTATATTGTTTATCGATCAGACGCTGCGATCGCCGCTTCTGGCGCTCTATTGACTCCTTTTCCTTGCGATCCAACTCTTTCTTAAGTGATTTGATTCTAAAGATTTCGTTTGTCTTTGACTTTAAATTCTTTTCCAATTTTTTCTTCTTTTCCAACGATTTTCGTAACAATTCTTTTCTTCGCTTGGATTTGGTTTTCTTGTCATCAGCTCTGATCAGTTTAGGACAAGTAGTCATCGCATCTTCCAATGGATTCTCTTCTATCGGCTGTTCCTCTTCGTCGTCACTCAGACCTAATCCGTGAGACATTTCTTGAGCCCAGGTATGATCAGTGGGCGCTTCAGCTTTGCTCACGTAATGTGTTTCGACGAGTCGTCTTAAGCGCTCGTCTGCTCTGATCTTCTGGACCTCAATATTGTGTGCGACGGATAAGAGCTTCTGGTGCTCTTCGAAGGACGGGTTGTACGACTGGCCCGAATGCGGCACTTCTATGGCCGGCAATAGCGATGGCTTTTGGTAGCGATGTTTCGGCACTTTCGGTGGTTTACTGCCCTTAAGGATCAGCTGATAATCCATGAGTTCCTTCATATCACTGTCCATATCATCATTAATTGGCTTCTGATCCCAAATGTCGTATAACTCGAGCCTCAACTTCGGGTCCGAATTAATAGATTTTCTTTTATCTGATTCTCGTTTTGCTCTCAAATACTGCCTTTCCTTTTGCGGCCAAAGTTTCTCAAACTTCTTGTCGTCGTTCAGGAAATTCCGTTTTCGCCGTTTGGGTCCGATTTTGGCCGAAATGGGCGTCACTTTTGATTGCGGTTCCAGTAATTGAAAGTATTTTAAATCCGATTGAATGGCATTGAGTTTGGATTGTCTTCGAGTCCTTGTCTTTGCCGTCAGTTCTTCCAAATTATCTTTATTTCCAGTCTTTTCGACGACAAACAGATTTTCATCTGATTTGCCTTCAATGGCACCACTGATGGCATAATCAAAGATCAATAGAGAAAACAACAATTAGTATCGACTGAATTGGTGTAAGTGTTGACTGCATTGAAGACATACCCAATTCGTTCGTCGAATCGATTGCTTTCCAGATATTCCTCGACTTCATTGACTTCTGAGTGCTTTTTCCACGACTTCTTCCGATTTTTACTCACTTTTATTAATTTCTTTTTATTAGACATTAATTTATCTTAAAATCTAATCAATTAATAAAATATTTTAATTATTAATTAATTGAAATATTAATAAGTATTAAATCAAATGTATGTAAAATGTGTTGAATTCACACGTGTTTTGACTGCAAAACAAAATACATTTGTATTGAAAACATGAATACGAGTCGTATTATACGACGGCTGAGTCTATATAGTGTATATGCCGTCTATTCACTGTGAATCACAGTCTGTGCTGTATCAATTTGAACATGCTCACTTTCCAATACTACTGTAGTAACAGTACTGTAGTATATATTTGAACCTCTTATAAATGGACAAATGATTGACCAGTTTTGGGTAAATTTAATGTAAAAATCCTGGTTTCGTAGTAAAGTGTGTGCACAGCGATAGGAAAGGGGGGATAATGTACCCCATGATTGGACAAATTGACAAAATACCCTAATGCCTGACCACTGACGAGAGAACCCCCCAGGACATTTCGGGTAAAATTCGAACAAAATGTCATTTGTGTCGACAACAAAATTAATCTCGAATTCGCCCTAATTTTATTAAATTTAACCGAAATTCGGCCCAAAATCGGGTCATTTTCGGTGTAGACTCAAAAACGTTGAGGAGATCTAGCACCCACCTCAAAACACAGGCCGGGTGTTTGTTAATTCCAAGACAGGAAAGGGGGTATTTTGTCTATACCCTCTTGCACATCGATATAATTAGGGATGTGCAGGGTCGGCCGAGTCAGGGGGGTATTTTTGCCAAAATACCCCCCTGAGTTTTGAAAGTCGAGGGGGGGTACCTAAACTATGCGGAAAACAGTCTAATTTTGGGCCAACTCGGCTTTTTTTCAAAAACACAGGGGGGTATTTTGTCAAATCTCAAACTTAGGGGGGGTATTTTGTCTATACCCCCCCCTTGCACATCCCTAGATATAATAGTATCAGTTTTAATGTGTCTAGCAACGTGCAAGCTCCAAAATGTAAGAATGAATTTTCCTCACAAAATGTCATGTTTTTCGGTATGTTTTTAATCAATCGAACGAATAATAGTTGGAACGACCCCCAACCCCAATCCCAACCCCAATGCAGTCCAGTATTCTTTCACCTGACCCGACATCTCCTTTTCAACTATCGATTTAAGTGTTCTAATCATACCCTCATTGATGTGGACCAACCTCTGGGCCAAATCTACTGGCCTTATAATTTGTTTGATATTATTGATAACTCATTTACTTTATGACAGGTGTGCAAGGCATATCTGTATGATATACAGTATGTCGTATAATACGGTACTTGTCTCCTGTATTGTTCCAATATATTGTATTTTACTTAATTAATATGCAGTTTTATATTGATCATGTTCAAACTGTTTAATCTTGGAAAAAGAAGAATATACAGTGCTTTTCATATTAGACGCAAACTTTGAATCTTAAACTACAGATTGAATCTGGTCTTATTGAAAGAGGGATAGTGGGGTTTGTCTGTGATCAATTCGAAGTAGCTGATTTTGGAAAAGAGATTAGTCATATATGGATATAAATGGACTTGCTGAATAGACTCTATTTTGTTGTCAAACTTATGACACGTGTTATCATTGAATTAACATTAAGTGAAAACAAAATATTTAATTACTCGGTTGATAACGCAAAACAACTATTGGAACTGACCTGTCTTATTAAGCAACTTAATCCACATCTAATGGTGTTAAAATTAGTTGTGGGTAAGGAAGGGAAGCAATTTAGCAATTGGTTACATTTAGTTTGCATTGCAGATAGAGGCTTTTTACAACAAAACTATTGGCTTAACAGCAAAATACATTTGTCTATACCAAAAGACCAGTGTCGTTTATGTGGATCTAGGAATGGCGCTCAAATTAAATATTTACGATGTTCTTAATAGAAAAGCTAATATTTCAGTATTTTTTTAACCTAGCGCCTTGAATCGTGCAAGGATATTTTTCATATATATTTTTTGTCAACCCCCACTTCAATATTGGTACAATATTGAAGTTTAAGATTCAAAGTTTGCATCTAATATGAAAAGCACTGTACATACAGTATGTATAGTGTACTCGTAATCATTGACATTCAAGTAGTTGTGATGCAATTCAATGAGAGCAGGATACTTTTCCGACCCATTTACAGACAAAAACAATCTCTCAAATTATCACCTTGACACCTTGACTCATTAGATATTTGTAGCGGATGTGATATTTCATAAATAAAACAAATTCAGATTATTCTGTATTTCCTTTACAATTGAAGTCAAATAAAATGAATTTCAATTGCATTTAAACTCAAAGTGAATCAATTCGGGTCAATGTAGCCAAGGATAGTTCAGATATAAATTATTGCTCTATTAAATATTCATATACTAATCAACTCATTAATCGCCTGAAAATGTTATTAATATTAAAACAAAGGACAAAAATAATACAGATTTGACAGATCATACGGTTTGAGTTGGAGTGCAGTCAAGAACTTTAAGCTCTATTTGTATCTCAATACCAATAATTACAGACAATATCTGAATCAGAATATATAATGTACTATAAAATAAAAACAAGACTGATACAGAATTATTTTAACTCCGTTTTGTTTCAGTGATACTACGGCAGTGACAGTAATATGCTATTTTCACCTTGATAAATAGCTTTAAACTAATGTTTACCACTGATGATATGATAACTATCCCTATGGCGGCCCTTCTTTCCAGTTTATCTTTACAACGACCCCACTCTCCAACCTTGATGAACTGAACTTTTAAACAATAGACCAATAATATGATATCATTCAAATTTCTAATGTACCCGAGCATTGCACTGGATCGTCCAGGGAGTCAAATATATTATGAGTGCATCGTATTAAGCATTATGGGCTATAACTTATAGCCTATAAGGCGTCAAATAGTTCCTAGTGCCTTATTGGGTCGAAGAATCAGTCCATATACTCCTTATACTTGACTCTACGACAAAATAATGTATAAATTCAGAACTCTTTCATTTATACATTTGGCAAAGATTTGTCGTTCCGATGGGCCCGTCAGCTGTCCTGTAAACTTTCAGACGGGTAGCATTTTCTCCACCGACAAGGCCTGTAATCCCAGAGGCCGTGTCTCCAAAAGGGGGTGGGTGCTCAAAAATTTAATGTAACGCGTAATATATTTGACTCACCGAACGACCCAGCTCAATACTGGCCGTTTAATCAGTGCCACATTTTCCTTAACACTGTTAGCTCAATATAGGGCCTGAATTGGGACGGGATTGTAATACTACTGATTGCACAGTAATTATTAATTAACACATTTTAAAAGTGATTTTAATTATTATAATTAAATTGATTTTTACAGTAATTTTTCAATAAATTTGATTTAAGGCCCAAATAAATAATCAATAATTAAATACATTTTAATACAAGAATTATTTCAAAACATTTTACACAATAAGAGAATATAAGACGAAATTATAAACTTATAATTGAAGGCAAATCTGATGTGAAGTCTATTAAATAATTATGAATTTGACTGAAAATATAAAATAATTGAAATATAAAGAGAAGAATAATTAGAAATTCAAAAAATTGTGTCAAAAATCGCATTCAATTATTTTTCGGTTTATTAGTTCGCGCTTTTGGTCGAGAACTTCTCGATCTTTGGTTTGTGCTCTTTTGTGGACTGGGATCAACTATTTTCGCCGACACTTGAACGCAGGCCACACTCTGTCCGGTCGGATCAGTTAGACTGTACTTTACTTTAATGGAAATCTTTGCACAAAAAAAAAATGAAACTAATTATATATTTGAGTAAAGAATTCAATACTAAATCAGAATTTTCTCAATATTTTGATATGACTTACCGGTGGGTAAAAAGGCTTGACTTCGAACGATGCCTTAAATTGATAGCTGTTTCCTTTTTTCAATGGACATCCTGGGGCTATGTTGCCAGAACTGCAAGGATCAGCTCTCTGTTCAGGAAAAGGCAATTCTCTGCCTCTAATCACACCTTTGATTACTTCGGATAATTTGTTTGTGTTTAGAGCTGAACAACGAATACAAGAATACATTTATCATTGGCTCTGATTAGCAAATGAACACATAATTAACGCTTTGATTGACTTACGAGAAACAAAGTCGGCCTCAACTGTAACATTAGTGCCCAGTTTGAGAACACAGGGATTTCCAGTGCAAGGAGTAATGCGAACATCTTTCACATTACCAGTGCCTACAACAGATCCAAACCTTTTTAATTATATTCTCTTTGAAATGAAATATTGAATTCTAAATCTCATTATTTCTAAAATTATTAGTCTTTCGCCGAATATGTAAACGAAAAAACTCAAAATTATAATATTTTTATCAAACTTTTAATCTGTTTAATAAATATTTGTATAGAGTATATCATATTTAAAGAAATGTTTTGAAATACTGGTTGTCATCAATTGAAAGAATTATCATTTATACTATAGTATCGAAGACTAATAGACTGAATATACAATGTTTATAAGGATTATACAAATATTAATAATTATAAAACATATTCTATTTATGGGAAAAAGTTTTAAAAAAATTCTTGCGTTTCCTATTTAAGCCTAACCAAAGAATTGAGCGAGAATACAATGAACAGATTTAGCAACCTCGACCAGTTGACCCACTACAAATTTGCGATTCCTTTCTT
The DNA here is from genome assembly GCA_034693305.1 of Eueremaeus valkanovi. NCBI lineage: Eukaryota > Metazoa > Arthropoda > Arachnida > Sarcoptiformes > Eremaeidae > Eueremaeus > Eueremaeus valkanovi. The sequence goes on along the minus strand of JAQIWA010000099.1, from coordinate 25,187 downwards.
ATTATAAATAAATGGATAATATTTATGAGATTATTGAATCCCATTTGCAATCAATTGGACAGAAAGTCTGATTTACTGCTGAAGTAATGTTATGTCTCATTGAATATTACATGAATAGTGTATAATATTGAATATATATAAGACTCGTATAGAGCGCTAATGAGTACAAGGAAATATTAGTGTGACCTCAAAATGTTCGATGAACATCAACAACCCCTGGGGACTACCGGTTCGAACGGGAGTGAAAGTTAAATTATAAGAATTTCATTTCTGATCTTTTAAGTGAAAGTAAAAACAAACGGCTTTTTGTAATTAAGTTTAAGAATAGATTTCATAAAATAATAATTTTCTAAAACTATTTTTAAACAAACGCTACAAAAGACTTAAGTAATTGTTTGAAATACTTTAGAAAAAACGTGTTTAACAACTCATAAATGGATCAAATATTTTGATTTTTAAAAGCTTTTCATCAATTATCTAACGAAATATATAAATCGTTTATTTATTCTTAATTTTCACGTATTATTTCAAACAAATGAAAATTTTTAACAATTTTTAATAAAAGTTATAAAAACTTTTAATAAGAATAAAAAGTTTTGAATACTTACCACAATCTGTGAAATTGACTGACTGTCCGATCGTGTAATGTGCGAACGATAAGAATAATACGATATAAGTGAACATAATTTTGTTGATTTGAATACTTTGTGGCCAAAAGTTGACAAAAAACTATTGATTTTCACAATGAATGCTCTTTTCTCTCGAAAACAGTTTCAGAAAAGACTCGTGAAATCGAAAGTTTAAACTACGCCAAACATTTCAAAGAATTAGGTTGTGTTGACTCTTATAACATACAACTTATACATTTTAAAGGCGGGGTTTGTGTGCACTCGGAAAGTCAGAGGGAGAGAAGGAGAGGGAGAGAGAGCGGAGAGAGAGAGAGAGAGAGAGAGAGAGAGAGAGAGAGAGAGAGTCTCTTGATATATATCTTAGAGCAGAATTTTATTTATTTATATTATTCGAGTTTTTAATATTTATTAAAATCTTATTAAACACTTCTTGAGAACAAATTTACTTTATTTCACAGATATATGAAAAATATTTTTGTCGATTAAAGCGATATTATTTGAACGGAAAATATATTTAAAGCTTATGTTTGTGAGTGTTCTTCGCTTCAGAATATATGGATATAATATTTGATGAATAATTCGTATTTATTGTATTCACACGATTGCATAAATACTGTAATGATCTGTATTTGGATTTGATTTGTGCTGGGTTGGATGGGCTTCTTGCATGATCCTCATCCTTGGTCCTAAAGGAATGCCCAATTTTTGCATCCGTTCTTCACTCAAATAAGGCAATTCAGTAATGCCTACAAACAATCAGATTCTTAATGTAATTTCAATAATAACTTATCAATAATTTCCATAATTAAAGACCAATTATAAAGAGAGTGAATAATAAACAATCAAATACTGTATATAATTAATACCTATTTTCTCGGATTCAAAATTTCGGGCGTATTTCTGATGAATAGAAAGGAAAGCAAACAAAATATAAGTCAAATATTTTTCTAATTAAAATGCAAATAATTTATTCAAATACTTGAAATAAAAGTATAATTTTTAAGTAAGAACTGTAAGAACTTGTTCTGTTCCTATCAAAGTGTACCTCATAGCCTAATTTCTTGAGGAATTGCCTCAACAATGGAGGCTCGTCACCAAAAAATCTGTTGAAGACATCAAACATAACAGTTATAATGCGCTCAAAAACTTGTTAATTAACTGATGAATATATTTATAAAAATTGATTAATTGCTAACATATATTGAAAACGATTTTAAGTTAATGAGTAGTAAAGTAGTGAATAGAGTTGACACATGTGTGTTAACCTCTCGCCCCCACTGCGATGGCCTTATATCCTACATTACTGTAGCTACAGCCCCATTCCAATAAAGTGTATCCTGTACCTTTTCAATTTATCCACTTTATTCGGATTAATCAGATGATTGGGGTTTCGCCGCCCATTCGCGGAAATATGACCATTGCTCGGATGACATGCCTTTGTACTCATCCCAAAGCCAGTTGTGCTCAGAGTCTGCTTCAGAGCTAACAACTGATCCCTAATTAAGTCCATGTCTTGCCGTAAGTTTTCTACTTCTTGCGAAAGCGAGTGATTGTATCGCATGTCTGTCGAGAGTTGGGCTACACTTCGCGCTAGTGTTATGACGTGAGACTCAAGACGTTTCAGACGTCGCGAAGAGTGTCTGCCATTCAAATACAAAATAACAAATTGCGTCCAAATATTAATATAATATTCAATTTTTAAGTGAAAATATGTGTTTCTGAACTGCATTTTGTTTGTCAATTGATATTCTCATTGATAGCATTGATGTAATGCATTGAATCTATTGATAAACTCACGTCTCTTCGTATTTATGTCTTCGCAATTCATGTTTACTTCTTCTGTAGTAGACATCTCTGGTTCCTCTACTCGTCACAGAACTACGTCCCGACACTACAGAGGATGCACTTCTGCACACTTTCCTTCTAGCTCTATGTCCATTATCAGTCTTTACCCTGGAGCCTATCATTCCGATGATCTAAACAATGCATTAGAAGAAACAAAAATAAGTTTTCGGCAATTTTCAGAATAAAAGTGCAAATACTAGAGTCCAAGGTCTCAATCGGATTGAAAACCTTTACGAAAGGACGTATTCTTTTGAATATTTGATTTCTAGTCAAATAAAATACATTCTATTCATTACTAGAGATTCTTTAACTGAATTAATATATCTATAAATGAATTTATTTGAATATTTGATTTATAGTCAAATAAATTCATTTATAGATATATTAATTCAGTAACGAATAGATTCTATTTTAGTCCATAACTTGTTTGTCTCAAACAAACAAATATACACTTTTGAAGATAGATTCCAAAGAAGAGTACTTAAAAATTCAAAGATATGTCCAAAATCTAGACTCAGGATTAGATTTCAGTTATAATATAGTGTTGAGTAAATAAATTGAAAAATTATGGTCCGATAATGACTTATTAAAACCCACTCCGTTTGCAAAATATTGACAAAACGTTATCTTTAGAAGAGTTGAATTTGAATTCAACAGAATTTTTGAGACAATATTTCAAACCTAATATTCAGAGTTGTTCTCTGATTTGAACAATAACTGCTTCAATCGATTTGACGCAATAATCAATTGATTTTGTTATCAAATCTAAGTTTTCGCAAAACAAATACTTTCTTACAGAATATCATTTCCTTTAACTCAGTGTTTGATATTGAATGAATCGATAAGCTAGTGTCCCTACAGTACTGTCCAATAGATTAGTTTAGTCGAGTTAGTAGAGTATAGCTAATGAACCCTTTTATTAAAACTGACAAATCCAAGGAAAGATCCAAGGTGGCAACTTTATAAAAATAACTTGAGTTCACAACTTTTTACGATTATTGCAGAACATTTAGAATTAAAAAATATATGTTGAAAAGTCTACCAGATCAAAAATACATAATTCAATGAACAATTTTGAACATTATATAAATCATTGGAATCTTTTGTCGACTCGAATAATAATTAACAGAATTTCCTCTAAAATTATAAAATGTTTTCATGAACTCTGTTCTACTCTAAGTGTGTTTGCATTGAATTTCAGAGAAGGAAAGAATTAATTGCAAGAAATTTATTAATTATTAAATTAATCCAAAGTAATGAGACATAACTAATGGTGGAAAAGAACTTAACCTTAAGATTTAAGTCTTTGGGTTCAACAGATTTGCTTGGATTGACATTCAATTCAATTTAGTTTATGTCAGTATATCTATAATTGTCACCGATGTGTGACTATAATGACAATAATAATAGTTATCCGCAATAGTCAACTGAACTCTTTCTAATATTAATTTAAGATTTACTCAAACATAGAGGACATACAAACAAATATTAATCAGAATGTATAGCAATTTCAAGAATTTTTTTACCCAATAATTGTTTAAAAAGTGAACACAATATCTATTTATTGTCTGTCCAACCGGAACGACAGTTTCATCTGTCTCTTCAAACTGATACTAAGTTTTCTCTAATATCTAAAACATATAATTTATAGAAAACAAAATGTTTTTGCAATTTTTGTTTTTATATCTTCGGCTGACATACTGTGAAACTTGTGAATAAATAATCAGCTCTGATGTGAGTCTATTTCAAAGTCATTTTATTCTAAGCTCTGCCGGAGAGAGATAAGAGGGAATCATAAATGAGCCTCAATTCCAATATTTCAATGCTTTTTATTGTATTTCATTCATTCATTCATTTGTCTAAATCATGTTTTTTTGTTAAGCTTATAGACTGAGAGCAGAGAAGAATGGAAAAGGACTGTAAGGACTGTGAGCTTACCTCTCCATACATGTTCTCCAGACCTTGAAGTTGTTTTCTAATAGAAAAGACGTCTTCTCTGTCACAAAGACTTGTGTTTGCCGTATATTCGCTGCTCAAGTCGTCGGCATAAGTGCTATCACGCGCTGTAGTGGTCGATACGATATCACAGTCAACCAAATTAATGAATCGCTCTTTGCTTTTCATATGAGAGTTAGTCGAGTGACTCGATCTAGCATTTAGTTTCCCTCTATTCGGCAAATTATAATGCGATCGATCAGTAATCTTACGCTTAGAACATGTATTAGACAATTGGCCAGTCTTTGCAGATCTCTGTGCGATCGAGTACTTAATATTTTCGTTCAGTATATTCTGTTTATTACTGGAAATGATCTGCTTTTCACTCGTATTACTCTTTTGTTTAGATTTGGATGAGTTGTAGGCCTTAGAGCTCACACTTTTCTGAGCCATCGAACCCATTGAACCCATTGCTGAGCATTGTTTTGTATCCTCTTTTGTATCACAATATTTAGCTTTCGTTATGTTTTGCGGAGGATTTGGTGTTTGTGAGGGAGTATTTGAAGTCCAACTATCACTTTCATTGACGACTGAGAGTCGCGTTTGAAAACTTCTGCTCAAATCGTCGACTTCTACTTCACTCGACTGAACCGAATGGTTGTCCTCTAAAATCCTTTGCAATTCTCTCTGCATTTTCTCAATCGTCTCATTACTCGAAACCGTCTCAATGGCTGACTCTTTTTTGATGTTCTGATTGACCCAGGCACTTGTTGTCGATGCCGGTCCACTTTGGTCCGAGTCCAAACTTGTCAGATCTAAAAGACTGACTCCGTCTGGACTGTCATTTTTGATTCCGTTCTCAAGACATCTCACTGTTCCCCGACCCGAGTCGGACGAAGACTTATAATTGTGGTCCTGAGAGCCAGTACTGCCAGTACTTCCGCGAATATCAATGATTTTATTGCTATTTATTTGATTCAAAGCACTCTTTGTTTGAGAGCTGCGATAAGCACTGGCAGCCATTCCATTAGCATTAGTCAGCATTGCATTTGATGCCGATTCTGGTCTGACAGTCAGTGATGTGTTGCGCGTTGTATCACATTCTAAAGCACTGACAACAACGACATGTCTGTCACTGACAACACTTGTCAGATCACAATCAGATGATGTCTGTTGTCTCTCAACGACGAAATGACGATCAGATGGATTGGATTGACTCAAAGCCAAACCACTTACAGAATGATTGTCCACATTTGCACTATTGGTGTAAGAGTTTTGACAAATACTGTCTTTTGCCACCACTTTGTCTAATAAAATGGTTTTCATATTATGAGACAGTTTTGGTGAATCAGATGAAAGCGAAGATTTATGAACAGCCGAAGCCATCTGAGAGGAAAAGGATTGATTGATCGGATTCTGCTTTTGTCCGAACCATTTGCTGCAGACATCCCTTATAAGGAAGGAATCGTTTTCGTCCTCTAATCCATTGAAAGCCTCAATCGATTGCCCATTGATTGAAGAACTGATCGTTGAATATGTATTGTGTGAGTTGAATGAAGTGCCGACTCTTTCTGTCACTTCTGTAGTTCCGGAACATTCATTAGAAGTAGAGCTCTGACTGACAGACGAAACATCATTTGCATTCATGTCATTCACTTTGGCTTTCGTTAAGTCCTTTGCCGGCAAAAGCATTGCTCGAATCCTCTGTTGAAAGGAACCGAACGCTCCGTCACTATTGCGACAGTTCTGAGTTTGACTACCCGTTGCCGATGTCTGACCGTCTAATTGACCCAAAGAGGTTTGTCTTCTGAGTAGACCGGATGACAAAATAGGTGTCGAAACACAGCTATTAGCCTGACTTGCAGTCAGCTCTGTATGAGTGTGAGAATGAAATGATGATCCTATCAGTGCAACCAAACATCCAAACAATAATTTTAATTCACTTCTCATACAAATAATTATTCTTATATAACATACTATTATTATTCTGTGGTCCGCACCGTAAAGGCGTGAGAAGTTTGGGTATGTTTGATGTCGACCTAATCGACTGACTGCTCGACTTATTCCTCATATTGGCTGACATATTGACATTTGTCAGATCGGGTGGTCTTTGATAGAGAGCACCGGTCGAACCATACATCCGATCGCTCGGTAGAGCTCCTAATTCTGTGCCATTTGTTAGCTGACAGTTCTGATGGACTAAACCCTGTAATGAAAAATAGGATTAGACTCAGAAAAAAATCCGAGAAAACAAAAAAAAATAGTTATAAAAAATGTTAATTATTTACAAAATATTCTGTTTTTTATTTCTCAGAATCAGATTATAATTTGAAAATTGAATTCTTAGAATATGGTTGGAGTAGTAGAAAGTGAGGTATAGTTAGTCAGAATGGGAGTGAGAATTGATATATGAATCCCTTTCCTCTGACAGGATCTTAATTTAGGTCTTAAATCAACAGATCGGAGAAGAACTGATATATTTAAGAATTCTTATGGATGTGTATAACAACTAATACATGGAAATAGATGTTAATTCATAGACATCAGGTGCTCGAGGCTGTGCACGATTAATACATAGAATCAGATCCGTTCCCCATCTCTGTTAATAGTTGTGGCAATTATTATATTGAAAACTATTGAGAAGTACTTCTCTTCGGTATTGATGTGCGCCTATACTGTCTGACTGTGCACTGCATTGCTTTGATTTAAAGACAAAATTATTGTTGAGGTCACGGAAGTCGTGAGCCATAATTTGTGTTGAGGTATGCCCTGTGCCGTCAGCCGCGCCAATAATACAATACAAGTGCAAGAAATGCAACGAATTTTTCCATTCTTTGTATCACTTTTCCTAAAATACTATGTGTTTTGAAATTTAAGTAATGCTTGTCTTCGATACAAATGAAACACTTATTCAGTATTTCTTTTCTTTTTACTCCAATTGATTGCAATGTTTTCCAACTTCTATATACACTGATTGTAATAAATATGTTCACAACAAACAAATACAGATTACTTTAAGGCAAATAAACAAACTGTATTTCCACAAAAATCTACCAAGAATATACCGCATCAGATCAATAATCTAAACCATTAGAAAGTTTTCATTTATATAACTTATTGCGAGAGCTTTTGAACTTTAATTTCTTAATTAGAATATTTGAAGTATTAATAGCGCAAACTTTGGTTAAGGCTATTATTCTATCAAGCTCAATTCTGAATACATAAAGTCTTAAAGTCTTACAATTTATACAATTTGTTCGTTTAAAATGTTCAAAAAAATACTACCATGTAGATTTTCTTTAATCAATTATCGCAAATCTAATGTGAATCTAATTGATCAGGGATAATGGATAATGGATATCAATTTTCTTATATCTCCATCATATGAGTTATTCTCGCCGAGTAATTATAAGACCCGGTGTATACTCACAAAAGCGGTTAAAAGCGGAAAAAACAAATTTTCTTGAAATTTATGGCAAATATGATTCAATTAAAAACTTAAAAATTTTCAAACCCAAGCAATTATGAGGACATGAATTCTAGATTAATAGATAACATGCGCACAAATATTTTAATGAACCCGAAAATCCAGACATCATTTGCATGAATCCAGACTTTGTTCAAAACATTATACATGTATTCGTTCGCTTTGGGATCAAATAATATTAATAATTATTTTAACCAAAAATATAGTAATTAACAAAAATGCAAAATTGAATTGAATTTTATGAATAATATCATGAAATTTATTCAACTTTTTATATGCTTTAAAACAATTATTCGTTTGACACTTAAAGCATGTGTTTTATTAAAATGATTTCGATTATTGAAGTTCAGAATATCTCAGTTCCAGACCTCAGCTTAGATCTACTGATATAAGGCATAGAATTATTTCAAATTTTGTTTCAAGATCAATTTTTACAGTTTCGAAAAAATGGTATATTACCCCGCAAGGTTTACCACTTTTGACCTCTTTCTATTAACAGTATTATCAGTAATAAAATACTATAATTATTCAGAATTATAGAGTAATTTATAATATTTGTGAAAATTAAATATAAATATCGGATATATATTTATAAACTAGGTTACTTATTAAATTTTTACTATTCGGGTAATTTTAGTTCTTTATTGGATTTTGATTACAAGGCTTTTAGATTGAGTTTATAAATACAATATTAAAGTCGATTATAATATTAATATTTATGGCAAACAATGAATTTTAAACTAATTTTGAATATATTTCCAGATTTAAAGAATTGGTTCAATATTTTGCACAGAATTCAAACTAAATCTGATATGAATTTACACAATCAATCATAAGTAGAATATCTGATCAATCATTATAAAGCATATAAAATAAGATTTCAATTCTTTAACTTTAATTTGTTTGCATTCAATCAAACATTTTATGAATTTTTATAAATATTTTAATAAATCACTAAAAAATGATAAATTGAATAAAACATTATATTCTAAATACTCTTCATATAACTAATGAAAAATGTTATATAAAGCTATATCGAATCAAATATACAATGTTTTACTCAAAATAATCTTTACCTCATTATGATTACAAGTACAGACACCGCCAGTTCCTCGTCTGCGCCGCTTCTCAAATGATAAAAACATCACTTTTGAGTCAGTTTTCACTTATAATAAACATAATATTCTTTCAGCAATTCTTAGCCATAATTTCGGCGATAAACCTATTCGTTCAATCAAAGTCTGGGCTGACATCAGTCAACTCAGAGCACACTTATTATTATCTCAAACATATAGTATTCGTTGCGTCAAAAAGTAAAAGCGCTTTAATTCAATGGTTTAATACCGGAGTTCATAAGTGAATAAAAATATTAAATATTCCTTATATTCAATATAAACGAAGAGAGCGTAGGAGTGAATGACTTGAAGCGGGTTTAAACGGTCAGAACAATGACCGCCTGTTTTATAACAATATTAAGGCAATCACTGCCAACATAGCCATCGATTCTCATAGCAATCACTCGCTTCTTAATATACGTACATAAATATATCAATCAATTTAATGCAGACATCGTATCAATATTGGTCTACAGAACAGAATTTTAGTAAAACATGAAATTTATTCATGAAATGAGCGATCACTTCATCGCTTCAGATATTATAATATCAACACATTTGGGGATAAAAGAGAGCGAATCGAGAATACAATTGCGTTGTATTGGCTTTTGTGATGAAGACTATAGAAGATCAGTCGGTTTACAAGCGAACAAAACGATTTACAGTCAGCCCCACATCCCTACCCCTCCTATGCATAATAAGCCAGAGATGCTGGCATTGCACAGGTATTATACACCTGTACGGCAATTACACCTAAACAGATATCGAAAGATCCGACCGATGATATTGAAAGAGCAACACACAGTATGCCTGAGCTTCACTTCACTGGCCAGACCTCTTCACTGCCAGTGCTTAACAAAATATACTTCTCATTGAAAAGTATTAATAAGTTATGGAATAAAAAACTTAGAGATAATGCACGGCTTGTGTTGTGTTAAGTACTACTAAAAGCATTAGAAAAAGCACGAGAGAGAGAGAGAGAGAGAGAGAGAGAGAGAGAGAGAGAGCTCTGTATGAGTTATGCATAGTTAGTACAGCAGATACTGTATTATAGTGTATACAGAGTATACTTATAGAGTATTTTGTGCTATCAGAACATTACTCTATGAATTTACAAGAGAACTAACAATTTTATGAGCACAGGTCTGACCACTCCTTACCTGAGGGTCGTGTTGATGGTTTATGTTTTTAGTCTGCATGACCTCTGGGTCATCAAAGAGTCACGAGTCGACAATTTTTCACTCTCTCCCTCAATTTGTTTCGTCTTTTTGGACCAAAAATTTTGCGGTAAAAACGTTTTTGTGTTGAGATTAGAAGAAAAATATGTATTGATGTCTGAAAAGACACTCTTCTTCACTGTTATGCCTCTTCTTATTCTTTTTCTGAGAAATGCCTCCAAAACTATAACGAGAAGAACGATATGTTATGTTAATCAGCAATGATCTCAAAAAATAAAATGTATTTTTTGCTGATCTTTAAGTTCAAGGATCGCTATTATTATATGGGAGAAGATGTATCACAAGAGAAAAACAATTAGGATTTTAATAATTTTTTTGTTCGCATTTTGTTTCTCAATTCAATACAACTTTATTCTTGAATTCTTAATGCAAATTCTCGGTTATAATTGCGCTTATATTGAAGTTTCATAAATAACATGTCTTTAAAATAGATATTTATATTATTATTATATTTTGTTTCTTAAAATAATTATATAAATTAGTTCACTATAAAGAGTATAATACGAATAAACTATTTGTCTGTGAATTTTAGTCTTTGTTTTCCGAAACTATAGAATACATAATAAAATCATTATTGATATTAAACTCTTCTCTTGAGCTTTGGATTGAAATTTTTGGAGAATAATAAAGCAAAAGAAGAAATTATTATTTAATATTTCAATGTCTTAGCGGTAAAAAAGGATCGTTAGGATCGTGAGAATGGATGGCTTGAAAGCCATTTGCGATATAATAATTATTAATGATAATAAGCGGAGGTGGCTATTAGAGTGCACTGGCTATTGTGCACACCAGAGTTTGCCTTTCCTACCATCACTCCTGACTCGATGGCTGCATCGCTTGCGGCCAATTCGGGCTCAATTTTATTTCATTTTTTCTAATTTCAAAAAATATTCATTCATTGAATGATAATAATTAGAAATGGTTTGTAATTATTGCTTACAGTACTTATGGTCAATGTATTTGCAATAAATACTGTGCACTAGCATTGCATAGAATCACATCTTCAGGTTCAGAATATTCAATCTATTAATACATAGTACTGTACTATACTATAATATGATAGTTATATTATTTCATATGAATATACAATTATATTTTTGAATGTCATTCTTCACCATATAATGCATTTATTCATTTAATTAAGCGATTGTTTCAATAAAAACGTTTAATAGTTTAATGAATTAATATGTCATGAATTGATTTTAATAAAGCTAGGAATCACCACATCACCAAGCTCAACAAATTTATAGTATCTTGTGAGCTAATTGTGTGCAAATAAAACAAATAATTCCCATTAGACTGATAACTTGGTCACTACAAGAGCAAGAGGCTCAAAATTTATCTGCTTTGAGCCAGACTACTTTGTCTAAAGTTCAATTTGTATTTTAGCAATGCAACCTTGATCATTTCTCTATGTGATAGGTTCAGATTTATAATTATCTCTACCGTAAGCGCAAGAATACGATTGGTTTGAAAGCAAATAATAATAAGATTTATCTAAACTCTATTCAAATCTAATTCTGCAATTGAATTGTGTTATAGGAAATCATTAAACTTGACTTCACCTGCACTTTATGTGATGTCTATTCGTATTCTAATCGCATAAGTAGTAGAATTCGCACATAATTTGAATAAAATAATAAATATTATTCAAATTATATATTTTGGAGAAACTATAAGTCATTTAATTTCATGTGATTTTTCAAATTGATTACTGAATCAACTGATGATAATTAAAAATATTGGATTCAAAAGACTTTCTGCCTGAATTTAATCTGAATTGTAAGGATGAAGAATATTTGGTCTGGGCCTCCATCTGTAGTGCAAAAGCCATACAAGCAATCTAGATAGTTGAGTTTCGCTCAGAATTATTAATACTTGGGGTAAATTATATAACAATTATTGAGGGAATGAATTATCGAACAAATATAATATATAACTATTATATATATATTGAGTTAATTATACAATAAATCAAAATTTGCTTAAATTAAAAATAATATGCGAACAGAAATACAGGTATAATAAGCGCTGAGAGATAGTGCCGAATGAGGCCATCAGTAATCATATAATTCCAATCATAAACAACCTCTGAATCCGGAAATATTGGCCACAAAAACAATGCCTATAATAATAATAATATATTTTTTGCTTAAATTTTCTAAATTCAAAGTCTGTGCGAACTTTTGTTGCTCTCATTCAAAGTAAAAAATTATATCAAATTCAAAGTTTGCGTGAAATTTATAATTTATTTTCGCCCAAAAGTAAAATTAATGAATCGATAAAAACTCGTTTCGATCTATCATTTGATGGAAAAGATGTGAAACTCAAGAACAAAAATGACAGTTCAGGTGACCCTTCTTCTTCTTTTATATCGTTAAGTGATAGGATTTGTGAATATGGAGATCCGTTACGAACCGTTAGGAATTTTAGCCCAGTATGATTGGGGTTGGGCTCAGTTTAGAAGTTTATAAGAATTTTCAAATAAATTCAAATATTATTCTATTCTTCAAATAGTTATGAGTGAACTGAAGAGTCAAATAGATGTGAATCAGACCTATCATACGAATTAACGTTTTATTTCTTAACAAAGATTTTTATAAATCTAATACTGATTGTTCATTTGGAAGTGTAATACAGAATATTATACTGTATTAAAAATCTCAACCATATTGAGAATGCGGAAGCGCATGGTCTAAGGGTGCAAGTGGGGGATCATAAGTACCTATATTGTCCAGGGTAAACTGAAATGAGTAAAGTAATGGTTTTCATATTTATTTTATATTATTGGCTAAACATTTACTTTATTATTATTATTATTAAATATAAATGTCTAGAAAAATAACCATGTATAAAAATTATTTTTTAACACTAACTAATTGAATAAAATATGAAAAGTTGTGAAAACTTTCAAACATTGGTATTAGTTTGTATGGGACTCAACACATAAATCAGTGTTGAATAGTTAGAAAACACGTAAAATATAATTATATAATTGCAATGCATTTAATGAATTATTCGAAGCAAACAAAGCATTATATCATTACATCTGTAACAGTAATGTAAAGATTAAAAGATCGGAAAATAATTTATAGGAAGATATGATAGGTTTATAGAGTATTAAAGTTTGTAATATTCAATACAAGTTAAGCCCAAATCAATTGTATTGAAATTAATGCGAACACAGAGTGCAGACAATTGGCGATTGAAAGCGCTATTGTTTGGGAAGAGTTCTCATCTGTTTATAATTGCGTTGACAGACAGGCGAACAGCGGAGACACTGTTTAAATGCATTTTATTGCGATTTTAATGGCTTACAAGAGTTCCCGTGAGATAATAGTACATAACATGAAGTAGTGATACCTCTATTGTCGTTCGCTTGAGTGACCATCAGAGCTGATTACGAGACAGACAACTAATGCAAAAATTAGAAAATATTCTCTAAACTAATAATAAAGCTTTGAATGCAATAAACCATAGAATACGACAATTCTTTAATTAACGCCTAAACTACTACTGAAGTCAAAGGCAAAGACAATGAAAGTTATCTTTTTTTAGAGAAACACTAAATGCTTTAAACGCTTTATTACTCCATATATAAGCTGTTTATCAAATAATAAATAATTAGTTAATATAATTATAATAATCACAATTACTGTGTGACTGAAAAATTTGCGAATAAAAAGAAAGTTATTTTCATATTTCAGGGAAAATGTTTTGACTATTATTATAAATATACTATTTTTAGACTTATTTTTCACTTTAAATGCCATATAATATAATAAAGTGTATTATAAGCGGAAAGAAAATATTCTTTATTATCAATAATCACAGATTACGAGAGAGTGAGCGAGTCGTCGGTCTTTCGAGACAATTCATACCAATCTATGGGCGTCTGGTGTAATGGGGCTCATATTTGAATCAAGCAATAACAGGCACACCTTTTATGATTTGGATTCCTTAGTGTGTGTTCTCAACAAAAAATCTTTACACAAAAAAGAAACTCTTGTGCTCTCTCTCTCTCTCTCTCTCTCTCTCTCTCTCTCTCTCTCTCTCCATCTCTCCTGTGCTCTGATATACTTATAATGAAGAGACACATACATGGGTTCTATACTTAAAACAACGCCTAAAAAAGGAGTGCACTCTTCATGTGTTCCGAGTAGTACTTGTGGTCTATGCCCTCAGGATATGAACTGAACGCAAAATATATATTAAAATCTTAAACAATCATCAATAGAGTACACATTTTTTGTTGCTTTCTTTTGATTCAAAACTATGTGTTTTTTATGTTTTCATAAAATTTATGTTATATTTTGTTTTTAGGATTAACACAAAAATCGCAATTAATTATTATGAATGAAAATCTGGTGTAATATTAAACAGTTTTTTGCGTTAAATCTTCACTTAAACTAAAAAAGTTTAGGAAATCATAAATTATGTCTAATTTGCTGTTGATTTTTGATTGTTTGAATGGAAAAGCATTTCGAAAAGAATACAAAATAAATTGTTCTGAACTGATTTATTGATTAAGATATGATTGAAAATATTTTGAATTAAATCTTTATTTCAACCGAAAAACTAATTAACAATTTTTTCAATAAAAAAAAAGACTAAAAGTTAGGATTTATAAGTCAACTGAATATTTGAAAAATTGTTGGTTCGATAAAATTGAAATTATATTTCTATGAGAAATAAATTGGTTTCTGAATAAAACTTAAGATATTTAATGAGAGCTCAAAGTTTACAAATGAATAGAAATTAATTTAAACCCCGAACAGATTGAAAAACAAAATCAAAATCACGTCTTCTTTCAGAGCCTCATTACAAGCAATTAAATCTAATGTCGAAATCACCGGAATATCAAAGAAGTTTGGGATTACTGTCTATCAAATGTAAATTTTCATTAATTGTTTCACATGTCGTGTCAATTAATAAGTTTCAGGTTTAAGGAGTCGTTAATATTATTTATGAACACTCTTTCAATTTCTCAATTAGAAGTTACAAACAAAATCAGTCTATCATTAATGATAATAAATAACAATAATATTTTTCAGTCTTATAATAGTCATGAAAAAATATAAGCCAGTTCTATGTTCTCTCTCATTTTTTTTAATTATCTTTTTTTGAATTTTATCGTTGTT
Organism: Eueremaeus valkanovi; assembly: GCA_034693305.1. Taxonomy (NCBI): domain Eukaryota; kingdom Metazoa; phylum Arthropoda; class Arachnida; order Sarcoptiformes; family Eremaeidae; genus Eueremaeus; species Eueremaeus valkanovi. The sequence goes on along the minus strand of JAQIWA010000099.1, from coordinate 9,797 downwards.
TTAGAGAAAATTATTGATTAAAATATTGCCGAATGTATTGAAGGCCTTATCTGTATTAGAAAAATATTCAAATTAGAAATTAATTTGAATAATATAGTCATCAGTGTCTATAAACTTCGTTATTTATAATTTATAGATTATTTTGATAATAACTCAAACATAATATAAATGTTTATGAATTATAAATAAATTGCATCAATAGATCGGAATAATAGTAATGAATGGCTTGAATGCCAATAGAATTGAAGTCAAATGAAAAAAAGCAAACGATTCTAATAAAAGATAAGACAGAATAAGATAAGAGAAGAAAAAATATTTATACAATAAAAACCTCAAAAAATCAAATTTATTGAACTGAATAAGAATTTTATTGAAAGCGATGCTTAAGATTCTTAAGATTTATAGTCCATTTAAAATCTGTTTTTTCATCTCGTATTCAAAATTCATTGCCAGTGACTGTCAGAAAAACCACAGAAAACAACAACAAAAGGACAACAAAAAGATAGAGAAGAAAAAGCAATTTTGATCAGAAAATTGCGGTTTATGTTCATTGTTGGTATAGAATAGCAATGAACTGATGTTATGTATTCAGTTAACAAGAAGGCGTGTTTGCCATATAATACTATGTAATATATAACGAATTTAAAGAGAAAAACGAATCATAATTGACATTTCAATATATATTTTGCGTATGAGATCATGAGATCATTCAGATAAACAGTATTCTTAAAAAAGGTGTGCTCGCTAATATATGATAGTAATGAAAAATTACTAAATCCTGATTAGTTTCTCAGATAATATGTTGAGAACAGTTGAGAAAGATTTTCAATTAGAGATAGACTTGAATTATACAATCCATTCAAACAATATAATAGAGCGAACAGAGTGTGTGAAACAGAGATATGGATTCAGATATTCATTTGTGTCTCCAATTATGACATTAAGAGTAAGCCATAAAATATATTAAACTAATAAAGAATAAGAGCTCATAATTGGGATCAACTCTATTATATTTAGAATCAAAGACTAATCCAGAAAACTATAACGAACTGAAGAATCGGTAATTGAATGAAACATGATGTCAGCTGAGCCCCAATGAATACAATTGCGATCCAAAGCCAAAGCAATTTACCTTAAGCTTAACGTATGATTTGTTTGTAGAATACTTATACTGTACTCGCAATTCACTTACAATTTCTTATCTAAAAACAAGATAACAACAATTTCTGTTCACATGCCGACGCTCTGGGAAAATCAGTCAAGTGGTCAGAGACGGAGTAATCTTTAATAATCACGCGATTCGCACAAATTCTCATAATTCAACGCAACCTTTATATAACATATGGCTTAAGTGAATACTGTCTACAGAATCGTATTCTTTGATATACTGTAATAAATATACTGTAAATCATAATACAGTATAAACTCATTATAACTTATAATAAAATAAAGCATTGATTTGTTTTAAAACTAGTTATTGTATTCTTACGCCAGAAGTGACCCACACTTGTAATGGTCTTCAAATATATACTTTGTCTTTATATTCATATAAATGCAATATATTATAAGTTATAGTTATTAGTCATTCAATGAAAATAATATATAACTAAATAATGAAGGGATGAATAGAGAATAGAAAATACATTGAATACAATTAGCTTGCTTATTCATAAACCACTATTCTTTTGCTTCTAATTGGTTTGCATTTGCACTAAACTTCTATTAGAGATGAATTATATACTCGAATAATACATTAAGACCTTGATTACAGAATTTCAATACATTTAAAAGTATAGCCAAAAGAAAATATAACGAGAATTCATGCAATGCTTACCGAAATTTCGTTCAAATCACAGTCAAATGAAAAATAATTTTATGTGAAATACTGGAGAACTGAGTCCAAGACTGAGATGGTGTGGATGAGTGACAGGTGCAGCGCAGATGACTTAGCAGTGGCACAAAAGATCATTAGAATGGAATCACACACCAGTTGCTGCTTAACTGTGGACTCAATGAAAGACCAAAGACTTTCACATTAGAAGTCGAGTTTGGAAGCACTTGACTCGACTCGGATAGAGTGTTATTATTAACGCACACCAGTAGCCAAGCATAAGTCCTGCCCTTCCTCTCTCTCTAGAAAATCTTGTTTAGATCTTTAGGTATTGCTTGTGAGGCAGTCTTGTTGGACAGGCAGACAGAGGCACGCGTGCCAACAGTGCCAACACTATATCACGTGAGGAAAGGCGTCCGAAGAAGTAATTACTAAAGCTTTCGATGCCTTCGATCGCTCCACTGATTCGAATGATTTTTATCCATAATAATAGTCTGGCAGTGATTGGACGCACAGGCACTCAAATATTTTGTAAGCTTTTGTTTATAAAATAAAAATAACTTTTATTCGACAACAAAAAGATTATTATATAATATAATATAATATAACTTAGAATACAGTCTTATATTCAAAACAAATCTTTTTCATTATTTTCCAAATATCGGGGGATTTATAGGACTATTATTAATAAAAATATTGTATTGATATTACAGCTAACATTATATTGAGAGCAACTGTTGAGCATTTGAGAAAAGTATTTTTTTTATTTATTCAAACTTCTGGATCCTATTAATAGAGAGATTATGTAGTTTTAGGAATTAGTCAATTGTTCTCAGTGTCACAATTATTAACCCTGATGCATTATATTCGTAGAGGTGAGGGTCAAATATGAAAACAATAGACTCTGAGAAACATTAATGTATAAAATAAATTGTTTGCTATAAAACTTAGATTTTAGAGCTTTTGTCGAAAGTCATTCAAATTGGGAAAACATGAAATCTGAGCCTGGCTTACTTGAGATTTCGTGCTCTGACTGTGTCTGTCGGCAATTATTCTAATCAATCATATGTTCAGATACTGTCATAATTGTGAGCACTTTACTACAGTAGTCAAGACATAGACATAATTAATGTCTGAAAATCTAAATAACTTTAATTCAATTAAAATTCAATTATTTTTATTTTGAAAATTATTTTAATTTTTTAAGACTTTCATTGAGATTGTGTTCAAAGTTAGTCAAACATTTGGAAATAGCTGTGAAAATGTAACAATTGGTTCTGTCTTTAGGAATGACGGCATTCTTCAGCAAATCGTTGAACTGTTGTCTGTGTTTCCGTTTGAGAGTCTCTTCTGAGAGGAACTGAAACTTTTCATTCATGTAATCATTATTGCGGAGAATGTAATCTAATTGTCTGAACGCCTCGATTAGAGTCACACTATTCTCAGCACTCATTAGGCGTTCATTCCATTGAACTCTATTCATGTGCTCAACGATTATATCGATTCTAATCTTAACTTCTTTGCAGAAGAAGAGGAATCGCGAGACACGACTCATGTCTCTCATTGCTCTGAACACGTCGTTCGAGTAGGACAGTGGTGACAGGTATCGACTCATTTGACTCTGGAGTAGACATCTTTCGACTTCCCATTGATCGAAGTCAGAGCTGAGGAACTTCTGTTCGAACTGTTTGGCCAATTCGGCCCCTCGTCTGACACCACCGGTCAAACCGATTCGGATTAATATATTTGAGATCAAAGCGATTAATATGATTAACAGCCAAAACACACCAAATACTGACAGAACTGTGGCTATACTGTAGGCCAATGACTTGAAATATAAACTATCGGTCACTTTGGCCACAATTATGGATAAAGTCATGAATACTATCCATAGACTTATGACAAATAAATCGCAAATTAAGGATCGATTCATTGAGAGAATACTTAACTATTTTATACTCTATTTCTGTATTAATATTATCAGAGATTCTCTGTTTGTTTGCTATTCCTTTGAAACGATTTATTTGAGTCAACCGTCTTATGAATTGATTTCTAAAATTCAATCCAATTTACACTAACTGCCAAAACTGCCCTGCTTCCACCAGGATATTATAATAAGACTCCACCTTGCTATTTCGCATTCGATTCTAATTGTTACAATTGTATATTTCGGTTTGATATTCGGAAAATGGTGTTAATTAGAACCCCGAGTATTATTCAGTGTTTCCACAGTACAGTCCATATCACAAGTTGGTATACAGTGTTGCAGAGCGCGCGAGAGCGGACTGTCTTTGCATTGTTCAACAAAATTATTGCAAATCTAACAATGAAAACAAAGTGCTCTGGCTTTCAAACCAATAGAATGTGCCGGAATATACAATATATTTTGTGCTCCAATAAAACACATCTAATAATATTAATTACTGGTATATAAAGTGATTTAAACAAAGTTCAGTTAAAATTAATTGCAGAAAATAACGATAAAAACCAATTAAAAGGTAAATAAAGTACAAATCATTCAAAAAGTTTTTGAACAAAAAAGCGAATAAAGAATATGAGAATTGTATTGAATAATGAAATTCTGTAATCATTTTGAATGAACACTGAATTGAATACAGAATTGAGCCTCAAATGTGTCGCTCTCTATATGAGACCTATTGAGTGAAAACAAGTCAATAGAAGTGATAATAAGTTCAGTTCAACTCTCGCTTTGAAATTGAATTTAATTACGAAATAGTAATGAATTTGAAATAAATTTCGCAAAAATTCTCATTCATTTCAAACATTAGTCTATTTATGAATTAAACAGAAATTATAATTAATTAATAGAAATATATTTAATATAATTATATTTATAATTGAATTCATTAGTCATTCAAAGCGAGAGTTTTGGCCAAAAATGACGACAAATCCGGAAAGACATCTGATTTTGAATACATCCGACTCTTGTGCTGACAATGAAGAGGACATCAATCAAAACGAGTCGATAATGAATGACATACTGAATGACCAAAACCTCAATTCGGCCGATAATTCATCCAATTTTGTCTGTATTTCGACATTCAATGCAATCGATGACTAATTGCTAATCAATTGCTAATTCTGTGCCAATCCTTCCAACCCTATAGGAATGGGAGTACTCTATGCGCCGCCAAATGCAACAAATCATACCTCACCTATGGTTGGGTCCGTACGCGTCGGCACTCAAAGCAAAGGTATGCCAACAGTGAGTCAATTGATTAGAATTGTTTTCATAACTGTCCTCATGTGCGGCACAGGCGGACGAACTGACTCGTGTGGGCGTCACTCACATCATATGTGTGCGCCAGCAGATCGAAGCGCATTGGGTTCGGCCCAACTTCCCCGATAAGTACAATTACCTGACTCTGGACATTGCGGACACTCCGACCCAAAGCATAATACAGTACTTTCCCATTGTATGCACAACACTATCATTAGTCACTATAAACACTATAAACTGATTGTCTGTTTATAACAATTAAATGACCAAAAGGTGACGCAATTCATAGACCAGTGCTTCGCACAGAACGGAACGGTATTAGTCCACGGAAACGCCGGTATATCCCGAAGCGCTGCTCTGGTCATCGCATACATTATGGAGAAACGAAATCTCGTAATCATTGACTCAATAAAACATTTTGTATTAAAAACTTATAAATAATTGCTTTTAATCGAAACAAATGTCTGAATAGACTGCAAATCAAGCCATTCGTGTCGTTCAGAGCAAACGGTTCTGCATTTTCCCGAACGAAGGCTTTCGCCAACAGCTCCAGGAGTACGAGCCTATACTGCAGGCGAAGGGCATTCCTCTCCTCTCTTACGGTATATTCATTACTAATGAGTCGATTAAGTGACTAATTATTTGAAATTATATTCAATTCCTATAATTATAAAGTTTTTCATTCCTTTCCACCAAAGGTGGGATTAAAAGGCCTTTCAGTGACGACTCCGAGAATATGGGCGCCAATCAGATGCACTCCATTTCGATGGACGACTCGTGAAACACAAAACTCATTAAAAATTCATTTCTTTTGTAATATTTGTAAAAATGAAAAAAAAAATTAAATTAAATAAAAGCAAAAAAACATTTAAAAAAATGTTTTTCTTCAGTCATTCAAAAATTATTTGTCAATTAATTTACGAATAGATCTCGAAATTTAATTCTTCACCAAATATACTAATAATAAGTTTTATAATTAATTAATCAATAATTATAATGAAATTACAAATAATTGAATTGAATTGAATCGACGTTTCGATCGATCGATGGATCGATTGATTAAATTATGTTATAAACAGTTATAAGAAATAAAGTGTAAAAAGAATGAGAAAAGAAATTAATAATTATTTTGAATTGTCTTTTGTGTGCAAATAATAAAGCCTTCGAAAGGAGATAAATAGATGAGAGCACAGATAGTAGGACTTGTGGGTAAAATGCTTTCATTAGTAATCATAAACAGTATTACTAATGACTAAAAAGAGTTGTTTTTTGTTTTGTTTGTTGTTTTGATTAATATTATTATAAATGAACTGAAAAATAGCAAAAAATGACAGATTATATCAATGAGTGATTCGATGAAATTCTTCTCTTATTTCAAGTGTTTTTTCTTTAGGTTTAATATATTTCACACTTTTTTGGCCAAACTTTTGTTTCGCACAAACCCTTTGGCCTCTTTCACCAGACTCTCCACGTCTTCCTCATCTGATTCCTGTTCCTCCTCAGAGTCGGCGGCTTTTCGTGTGTTTCGCTTCCTTTTGCTTATTGAGTCGTCTTCTTCTTCGGACACGTCCTCGTCCTCGTCATCCCGGGCTCTCTTTTTGGCGCCTAAACAGACAGACAGAGAAAATGTGAAACTTTTTATAAAAATATTTAGTTTTTATCCTTTTTTTAAATTTGTTTAAAAATTTTCGATTATTTTAGTCTATATTTGAGAGAAATTGAGTCGAAGTAAACGCACCGATAGTTATAATATAGAAATACTCAACACATGACTCATACCTCGTTTGGCGGCCTCTCGTTTGGGCCGACCGGCGCTCTTCTTCGGACTCTTTTTGGAGGCTTTGCTGCCTCTGTAGTCGTCATCACTTCCGTCTTCCTCTTCCTCCGAATCAGCTTTCCTGCCCTTCCGACGACTCTTCGGTTTCTCCTCTTCCTCCTCGTCCAGATCGTCCGCCTCCTCCTCCGATTCGCTCATCTGCTTTCGGGGCGACTTTCGGGTCGGCTTTTGGCGCCGTTTCGCCGGCTTTTTAGGCGTCTTCTGACGGAAAACAATCGAAACTCAAGTCATTTGAATGTAAGGACAAAATGCAAACCTTTTTCTTCTTCTTCGAACCCCAATCACTGTCCGACTCAGAGGCCGACTCCACGTACTTCTTGCGCCCACCCCTTCGGCCGCCACTCTTGTGCTCGACCTCCCAATCGCTCTCTGAATCACTGCCTCGTCTTTTGCCGCGTTTGGGTTTGTAGTCGTCTTCGGACTCACTCTCCCAGAGATCGTCATCACTGACCACATAGTCCTCCAGAGAGACAACCGATTTGTTGGTCGGCTTTGTCTGCTGTGAAGTCCTTCTCGGGCGGCCCCTACCAGCCGGTGCCGCACCCTTTCCTTTCTTACGTCCTTTCGGCGACTTTTGGTCCTCACTCTCAGGCTCTTCCTCCTCCTCCTCTTCCTCTTCCACCTCCTCTTCCTGTTTGTCCTCTTCATCCGATTCGGCTTTTTTGCTCTTTTTGTTTGCCTGAGGTCTACCTCTGGCCTGAGGGGGTCTGCCCTTCTTCTTGGGCTCTTCCTTTTCCTTCTTCTCCTTCTTGGGCGGACTGGACTCCCTGTCCTCCTCCTCGTCCTCTTCTGAGTCCTCATTCTTCTGCTTCTCTCTGTTGGTGTCATTCTCTTCATTGTCTTTCACTTTCTTTTTGTTTGTCTTTTCGTTTTCCGAAACCTTTTTCTCGTTTTTCTTCACATCCGAAGCGACCGAATCGTTATCTTTGGTGTCGTCGTCGTCGTCGACCTTAGACTTGGACTCGGATTTGTTGTCATTCAACTCCTTCTTCTGGCCCTCATTCGTCACATTCTCGCCGTTCACTGAATTCTCTTCGCGTTTCTCTTCATTACTCTTCGTCTCATTGTTTTCGGTTTTATTGTTCTTATTGTCCGAATCGATCAGAAGTTGGTATTTGTAAGCATTGGCCAGCAGTGAGAATATATCGCCGTCGGACAGCACTTGACTCATGTCCTTCTTTATTATCTTTGGAGTACTGGTGGAGTCGCCCGAGTAGTAAAAACAGGGATTCACGTGTTGCTGATGGCACGGGAGGGAAGGGTTCATAAGAGTCAGGAAAGTGTTTCGGATTAGATATAAACTCAAATCAAATGACAAATCAATGCAAACACTAATCAGTTATAACTGAATTCAGACATAATTTAGACGAAAATAATGACAAAAATTGTGTCAAAAACTGTTCAATCGTTTCATTGAACACAAGTTGTGATTAAGAAAGAGATGAGAAGTAATACAAACCGAAGTCAAATGGATTTCTCCTGAATTCGTCACTTCAATGAAGGCATGATTTCGCGACACTTTCTTATCCGAACACTATTTGGACGGAAAGTGAATTTCAATATCAAATCGATTCAGACTTAAGACTAAACATGTATTCAATTGATTAGAAATACAGCGAAAGTGTTGTCAAAAGAGTGTATTAAAGGACACAATAATTGGGACACAATTTGAGATAACTTTTGGGAAACCAATAGAAAAGAACAAAAGAAAAGAGGAATCAAAGGAAATGAATGGACAGCACAGGGAGTAAGTGAGTGATAGTTGGGTTCAGTGGCTATAGCTATGCAATGAGTGGATGCACTAATGGCTCCAATGGTGACAACAGTGTCAATAGAGTCATATAAATGGTGTAATCGATGGTCACATACGTCGAGCAGTACTCCTCTGCCGAGTGTTGTCTTTCCAACAGTCAGTTCCACTTCTTTGTGGCTTTCGTCCAATGATTTGAGAATTGCTCTCATTTTCAGTGTTTATACGAATCGTTAGAAACCAATAGATATATAGAAATAGTGTTTAAATACAGAGCAAAGCAAACAGTTATTGATTGGCAGAAATGCCGCCACAGAACAGATCCGCCATTTTTGCAGTCAATTGTTTGTCAATAAATACCTTCCTTTGCAGACAACAGATGGACTCAAACGCGCACTCAATCGGCCAATCAGTGCACATCTGACCCACATATCCATTCGTTGTATTGCTTTTGTAGACGATTTTCACTGCAGTTCTCTATAGAAAGACTGCAAACAATACCAATGAATGTCTCTTTAAATTGCGCTCAAATCAAGTTTTGCAAACTTTTCAAACTTTTATATTGAATTATCTCATGATTAGAATATGATCCACTTCTAATCAATAACGTGTATGGTAGTACCTATTGAATATTGTACACTGAACAAATTGTGAACACATTATTTGATTCGGAAAATATTTCTTATATGATCTGAAGAACCGATGGTTTGCTTCACTTTATGGTCGACTGAATTATCAAAAAACCTTTACTATTGATATTGAGCTCAGAATCGGATATAACTTAATATTGAATTGATTTTGACTTTTATTGCTGTCAACCAAATTCAATAAATGAACCGATAATTCAATTGAATTTCATTTTTTCTCAAATATAATAAATAAACAAAAATATAGAAAAGTAGTGAAACTTTTTGCGAGCAAATGAAGGAAAGCAAAAGTTTGACATTGTCTCCAAATCAGAATTGCCCTGTACACATAATTGAGCCAGGGCAGACCCATTCACTGCCAAATTCCAATGAGTAAAGTTCGTAACGAATATTCATTATATTTGAGTCAAAAATTAAAAAAAGTTATTATTTTCGTATTTATTTGAACTCTCTTTACGTTACAATCCAACCGCTAGTCATAACGTTCGGTC
>JAQIWA010000098.1:0-52915 GCA_034693305.1 Eueremaeus valkanovi | reverse complement strand
CGTACCCCCCCTGTGCCCCCCCCATTGCCTATCTCTGTTGTATGCATTCGAGTCATGGATTCAAATCATTTACTAAACAGATATATCTTTGTATTTAACAAACTTATTATATAATTGAGTTTTTATGCTTCAGTTTCTCTATTTGTTAACAATTTCAATGAAAAGACTGACAATTCTTAAGATTAATTTCTGCTCCACTTATTATAGACATCTGATTAGGAATGTTAAGCGAAAGCCTTTTTCAATTACAAACCAATAAAGCACTTCATTTGGTGTGGTTTTCAGTTTTACACAAAACTTATTAAAAGTTAATTTTTTTCATTCATTATTATAAAATGTATTTTAAGGTTTACTTAATCAATGATAAATGAAAATAATTAGCGAATAATTAGCTACCAATGTATACACAGTATAGGAATGCCAATAAAAAGCACTTAAAATATTTTCTGCTTATTATTCCCATAATTACTGTAATTTTCGTCAATAATTTATAACAATTTTAAGTTATTTTTGCGAAATACTTACATAAAAAAACTTATAAAAAAATAGTAAAATAATATTTATTTGAAAAATAGCTTCGATTTAATCATTCAAAACACCTGAGACCTGAAAAATGATTGTCACGACATATGAATTATTCTTAACATTTATTATTATTTTCTTCATATAAGTCATTATCAAAAATAATACACGAATTGAAATCAAATAATATTATTAAATACTAAATACATGAATAAATTTTGTATTAAAAAAAATCAATATATTATTCAGTAGCAAAAAAATTTACACAGAGTATACTTAAATGGTTCAGAACTAAAATAAGAAACCGTTTTTATGAAACATAATTTTTAAAATTAATTGACGGCTAAAATAAGATTATTATTATTTTTATTGTATCTAAAGATTAAGAAAATAAAATTATCTGTAAATTAATTAATATTTTTAATTATACGTATATTTCGATAATATTTCAAAACTTTAATTAATGAGATATTTGACACTTTAAGACTGGCTTTAAGACAGTGTATATCATATCCAATAATTTTTTATAGAAAATAATATTAACCCAAAAACAAAATTGAAATGTTTAGAGTAAGGATGTGCACACGCGGTGGAGCCCAAAACAGCCCCGGTAGCTTTGAAATATGCCAACTATTCACCACTGAATTTGTGTGCGGCTCAGCTCAACCTTTAGGACTTTTGCTTTACATCCAAACATAATTGTATCGATTGAATCATTTTTAGCCAATTTTAAAAGAACGGCTTAAACTGATTATATGCAAAATGAATCAAGTTTCAATTTATGGTCAATGAGATACAATTTGTGCCATTTGTAAGATATTTGCCTTATTTTGTTTGCCATTCGGCCCATAGCTATGTCCTTCATCTGGATTAGAGTTGTGAATACGCCCAATGCATACCCCCTGTGTTCCCCTGAATCTGGACACCCATAGTTCAAAGAAGATATATTTGTATGAAGAAAAAGTAAAGTAGCTCTAGTTATAATGTCGAGTAGAAAGGCTCCCATCTTTCAAAGTGCTATTAATTTCATTAATATTTAGTTATAATTATAGCCTTTGGAATGAAATGCAAGTTTGCATTGAATCCGAAATACAAGAGAAGTGAAAGAATTTTCTCTTAATTTTCTTACTGTTCTTATTCTTATCCGCTTTGGGTGTTGTCCAGTGAACTCGAATAATGATAATAATAAAACTAAATACACAACAAAAAAAATTATATCTTTTTCTTTATTATTCGAATAGTTATTATTTATAATAATATTATTAATACAATTATAATAATATAATAGTTTTATTTCACTCCTATATAATACAGTCATTCCTTTATTTCATTGAAAATCAAATAATTTAATAGATTTTACAGATATTTAACTTGATTTATATGAATGTAATCCGAAAGCAATAAAAGTATCATTTTATTAGTTATCAAAATAATGTTAACATTTTCTTATATTTTATTATTTTCTTTACATTTAACCCAAATTAAAAATTTTATACTAAGATATAGATAATGGCTATCATTATTGATCTGATTATCAGTCATCAGAATGTAAGGCAAAGAAGACGAAAAATTTTGTACTATTTTTTCACATAAAATATTTATCTTAATTCTACTGAAGATTTAAATTATGAATAAATTTATTTATAAATTGTATATTTTATGATCACTTCCTTAGTTATATATGTTCTGAAGTGTGTCTGTCCTTAATCTACACTATTTTATTCATTACTATTGTGATAGACTGGAAGAGCACTTCAATTGTATAATACTATTAAATAATAATCAAATGTTTTGACTGGTATTTGATAACACATTTCAGTAACTACACTAATGATCCGAAACAAGCCCTCAAATTATATATTAATATTTTTTTCAATCGAAAAAAATGCTGAAAATAATTATGTATTTAATATACAATTATTTATTTATTTGACTAAAGTTTGAGAAAATATTTTTAGAACAATGTTTAAGAACTATAACTACAATAATCTGAAACAAGAATTCTGTTGAATAATATATTTTTTTTTCTTATCGAATGAATACTTATTTTCAATCTTAAAAATATTATAATCTGAAGAACATATCTTAAATCTAAAAAAAAAAACTGTTTTTAGTCTTTTTCGGAACTATAATATAAAAATACATTTTTTCCCTACACTCCATATCTGTATAGGATTTGACATTAATAGATAGCTTAGATTTGATAGAAAATATTCCGAAAAGAACTACTCAATCATTGACATAAAGAATCAAATTCTTTAATAATTCAATCATCAATGAGATTATTTCATACAATTTGTATTTATTATAACAAAAAAGAAACATAAAAGTAATTGATCTGAATATTTCACTCTAGTCTACGATAAAATCCAATTAAGATTCCAAACGAATAAAGGATTAAAAGATTGAATGAAAATAAAAACAAATTATAATATAATAATAAACCTTAAGATCTGATAATCTTTCAAACGATAATAAAAATGTTTTCAATCAAATCAATGCTTACAATGAATACCAATTTATTGATACCATACTCAGGTATGCAAAGTTACAAGGATCTTTCTTAAAAATTATACGTTTTACTCAGTCATCTTTATACTTGACACAGTTAGTTTTATAGACATAATATCTAAATTCAACCAGGAATATCATGCCTTATTTCGCTCTAATTAATATTACACATTAATTAATATTACACAGAGCTTGGGCATCCCATTTTGTATAGTAATAAGCAAAATGAATGAACGAATTTCAACCAATAAATAGATTGCATAAAAACAATGAATAATGCGATGAAAATACGGAATTAATAGCAAACAAAAGTTGTTTAATAAGTATTTTATATACTCTTTATATAATATTATGCATAACTAATACACAATTTTTAAAACCTTATAATATTGTGTAATAAAAATGTATTTGTTTTGCAATACTAATCACACAATCCTTTCAAATGTCTTATTGTTTGATCGATTATTTATTTGTCTGAATAATTATTTTCTGTTAATTCTTATTATTAAAAATCAAAAGCTTTGATAGGAATTAAGTTTTTCCTTATTTGAACTGTAAATACAATTAAGTATAGAAAATATAAAAATAGATTTGCAAATAAAATGCTTATTTTATGTGAACTAGCATGCTGAATCTGTCTTTTTTTAAGATGACGTTTCTCTTTATTTAAATCTTATCAGTTGTGAAAATCATACGAAAGAGTGAAGAATAGGAATTAAAATTAGAAACTCTTAATGAGTTCATTGCTATTCAAACAGAAATATGGATTGAGTCAAACAAATAGAGATTTGGAGGCAAACTATTCTAGCATATAATGGCCTGGACTCAAATTAGCTTCATCAAACTTATTTTTGTTAACACAATCTAATTATTAACAAACAAAGTGACAAAAATTATTTATAAAATTCAGTTCAAAATACTATAGATTTGTTGATTCAGAATATTATTATATTTTGTTTTTTCTTTTTCTTTTTTATTGACTTATATTAAAAATTGTGTTAACTCAACGAAAATAATGTTTTATTCAAACAGAACTTATTTAAGAGAATATAATTAACTTTTTTCTCTCAAAATATTTATAAACTTCACACTCAAAAGTGAGATCTCATTAAAATTGAAACTTTTTTCTCTTATTTTTGTACATTTTATTAGAAAAAAAAGTAAAAATAAATTGAATTTAAGCGGAATTTTATGTATGAAATAATTTTATATCTCTGATATATGTGCCGATTGATGAACTCTCAACTCTCTTCTTACATGATTTCAATCGATTTTACGGCTGAATTATTTGTGTGTCTTCTATGAGAATATTAGAGATTCAAATCTAAACAGTGTGAAACCGATACACAGGAATATAAAGATAATTTTTATGATATTTGTTTATAGTATATAAAATATTTTTAAAAATACAATTCTTATCGTTATCACAATCAAGGATGTGTATAGCACTATATGAGCTTGATTATGATTATTCCACGAGAAGTATAGTTCGGTCGAAAATAAGTCATTTTTTAGCTAAATATAAAGTCAATTAAATCAATGTTAACCTCATTTGACCAATAGGTTCAGGGAATACATTGCAGTTAAATAACCAGAGCTGGTTTTTGACATTTGAAAAGTTGTTGTATTCGATCATTTGACAACCTTGCGCATCAATGATTGCAATGTAAGAAAAATATTACTGTTTATACTATTGACAATTGTTTTATACGATTGGATCTCAAAATTTGAAAATCAGGAAATTTTCTAATGAATACAGAATTGAAAAAAATATAATGAATTGATAAATGTGTGGAAATGTGCTGAACATATCTAACTTCAAATCACGTACTTTTATCGCTTGAAATCACAGATATTTTTCTGAATAATAATTATTTCCAATTTATTCTGTGTTACCCTAACCTGAAAAAACATAAACACAATTAAAGAATTAGAATATATTTAAATAAACAAATATTAGTTAAAAACAAAAGTATTGTAAAACAAAAATAGAATGGAATAGAAATTTAATTATTCCGATCACATTTGAGCTTTCATAATAAGTTGCAGTTTTTTTTCTCAGATCCCAGGTAATATTAGGTTGGGCTGAAATTCTTTCGGGCGCTTCATCTTAGTTATCATAGCTTTCACTTGAATTTTTGTCTAAATTGCGGGATTTTACAGCAATTTAGTAGAATCTGGCTCATAATTAGGTAGTGCACTTTCTCAAAGTTATGATCTGATAAGAAAGGGAACTTGTCTAAAACATACCTTCACCCTCTTAGCCTTTACCTTAATAATATACATAGATTCAAGGTATGAGAAGAAAACTTATGATTATATGTGTACTTATTCTGAATATGTATTTATAATATAGTTTTCAAAACATAAAAAAAGTACTGAAAATATACACAAAATAACAGACAATAAAATATAAGTTTCTCTTATTTTTTTCATCGGACGTATGATTTGATTCGGAAAAAAATTTAATACTTTTCTCAAAACAAGACAAAAAATGTTTCTCTATTTCGGATTCATTGATCTCTGGATCAAAAAACATAGACTTTTCCAACAAAACACGAAAATGATTACAAAAGCTTTTTTACGAGATTTAAAAAAAAATGATTCTATGATTTGTGAACATTGGGTATCACATGAGTGAACGTTAATGATTTGGCTGAGGTTTGTCGTAGCATAAAATCTATGCTTTTTTAGTTAGTTCTGAAGAATCAGAGGAAACGTGATTTCCTTTCACAGACACAAAAACTAACGATACTATCGAGTAATGTGTGAATCTATAGCACAGGCTTTGGATCTTTCATTTCTATGACTATTCTCTGAAATAATTTATTTTTTATTGAAATTTCTTAAGTGTTTTCATACAAATGGCTCATTAGGTAGTGTAAGGCAGAGGAAGGGGAGGCGTAGAAGGGATTGGAGCCAAAGAGTGAACTATAAATATAGTGAACACAACATTATTTTTATCTATACTACTCGGGTGAAAATCAAGGGGTTAGTTGACCTTGCATTTAAGTGTGACAGGTGTTTATTACATTATAAGTGAATGGATTGTCAGGTCGATGAGGGGTTAATTTCCAAACTAACAGCACATGTAATACATAATCATAAATGTAGTAATAATTCGTTTCTGTAATAATGATTGTTATTTTCATTACTGTATTTTCAGAGTCACTGAGTATTTCGCAAATACTTCTAATAATTATTTAAATAATTTATATAAACATTGAAAATCCTGTTCAGAATTCTCACAGAAAAGCTTAGAATTGAGTTTTCAGTGACTTTTATGCCATTATTCAGCAAATAATCACGACTACAATACGAATGTTATTTTGCATTTAATTAAGTGCCGATGAATACGGTATATCAGAGTAGGCTATTGCGTGTTCTGGTGCTGTCTACTGGTGAAATCAGATAGGTACAAGCATAATCAAATTGATAGGCATATGGCAGGCCTGGGTCAACTAATTAAGGTGTATGTGTGCACCGGCATAACAATTGCGTGAACATTAGCCATTGGTGCTTATTATTAGCATAAGTTAACGCATAACTGAAGACAAATGATTAGAATTAAGATTTTTGTAATAACTTTCTGAGAATTTATAATAATTAAAATTAAAATTTATATTAAAAAAATTTGAAAATAATTTAAACTTAACATTGAAACTAAAATTTACAAACAATAAAGCAAAGGTGAAAACATAGCTTTTCAGCATTTAATACATGCGATTCATTGTATTTTTTTCGCTTAAGTCATGTTATGTTAACAGTATTTAGTAAAACATGAAATGTGTGTATAATTGTGATAACGATAAGAAAAATACTGTTAAATATAATCAGAATAAAAGTTGAAAAATGTTAAAATCAATTGGAAATGATCTCCGCATCAAATCTAAATTACAGAATAAGACAACAGAGATAAACATTTTTCATACTTTATTATTCATTTCACACAATAAGCCGTTAATATGTTATCAAACATTTCGTTAAGGCTTTGTTAACCTTATTGTCAATTTTCAAAATCAATTAATTATATTCCGTATGAAAGATAAATCTTGAAAACAAATCTGTAAAACAAAATGAGAAGAATTGAAATAATTCATGAATTTTCTGATTATGAAAATAAAATATTTATTGTATTATTTGAAATCTATTCAACGTTTCATATAAAGCCTATTCACGTAAATGACATGCAATGCAATTGAACTAAATCCAAGTCAAAAGGATTTTTTTTGAAGATTTCGCGAATCATTTAATTAAAAAAAATCTATTTTAAAATCAATTAATTTATTCAAATATTAATTCAAAACTTATGATTAATTATGAAATAAGTGAAAAGATTTTTATTATTGCACTCGAGTTGAGAAATAAGTATAAAATTATTTCTAAAGAATAAAGTTCTCAGGAATTCAAATGAGGATCTGATGGCGAATATTAATAAAAAGACTTCTCATAAGAAAAGCTGAACAAATAAATAGATTATTTGTGCGAAACAAGGCATCAAATATACATTTGAAAGCATTTTATAAAATATTTTTTACAATTATAATGAATGAAAAGCACATAAATATTCGATTAGGCAGAACCACAATGGCATGGGTGCTATACCAGTGTTATATTGTCTCCTGAACTTGTCTGCAATCACTTCCATACCATTATATTCTTGATTGTGATTACGAAAACAGTCTAACAGTCTGTGAGCCTTAGGATGAGTTGGGTCTATATGAGCTGAACGTGCGCTGGAGATACACTTATTTATCTATTTTTTCTGATTCTATATTAAATAATATTTTATATGAGAAAAAATAACATTATAGCCATGCCATTTATTCTAGATGAGACAGGTTCATGGGAAATTTTATGATATCAAATAAAAAATGTAATCTTCACTGCCATTCAGTGCAGACTTATTTGCATTATTCCTAAACGATATTTTGATAGCAACTCATAATGCGATGGAAACACGAAAATTGTTTTTTAATTTCGAGAATAAATCTGTTTCTGTAGTCTATGGCTATAATTATAAGCCAAATGAAAGTGTATTACACAAACTGCGCATGCAGAAAATAATTGTTAACTGTATTGTTAGCCAAGAATGTTAAGAAAAATTCAAGATTGCTATGGATGAGCCAATGCGAACAGACCAGTACTACCAGTGCTTCGCTCCAAACAGAGTACGTATGGAAACAAAAGAATCCGAAATTAAAAATACAACTAAACGATACACTTGTCGGCCACAGGTTTTGTTCGCCTGCCATATGATAGGCAACAATAAATACCAATAGATTTTTCGAGCTTAGGCTCAATTTTCTTTTATAAGTTTTTTGAGCCTTTATTTTATTATTGAATGTTTTTCTTTTGCTTCCTTTCTATGCCTTTTTCATTACTGGAAAGAAATGCTTTTTGTTGTCTCTCTAGCCGTTCGTTCAGTTTGAATGATAAACTTGAAACGAAAAAAAGTCAATTCATTTATTATCGTTATTATTGTTATTACACTTATTCTTATGAATGCTTTTCTCAAAACATTCATAGTCTGCAAAAGAAGTTTAAAAATTTCTTTTCTACTCCTTTGACATGTGTTTGACATTCAAAACACAGTTTCCTTCGTTAGACTTCTTTTTTTCTCCCACTCTATCAGTCAAACTAAAAATAATTTCTTTTATTTATTTTTCTGATTTTCATTTTTTTTTATATTTTTCTATTTAATGGCAAACAATTTCTTCTCTATTTTGTTGCACCGAATCATCAAATCTTGTTTAGAAAACTTATATTTCTATTCTATGCCGTAATTAGAGATAAAATCTTTAAAACATTTTCTATATTCTAATGAAAGCAATTAATTCTGAATTTAAGTTATCTTTTTGTTGGGAACACATATTTAGGCTTCACTTCACATATAATTAATATAATTTTTTATTAATTCCTCACTTTATTAACTAATATTATGCGATACTGTCGGCTATTAAATCAATTTCATTATCAAATATTCTTAGATTTTTAATGTATAATAAATATCAATAATTTCAGGGATGTTCACAACCAGAATAACTTTCAAGTCTCGCCTTAATTTTTAAACTCAACTTAATTGTGATTGGTCAATAGAATTAAAACATCTTTAGATGGATAATTTTTGAAGTTTACGGTGAGATATGTTATTTTGCAAGCATCTACCTGTGCCATACCTGCGCTGTGTTCATTAAGATGACAGGTTGCATATCACGGAATAATTTCTAAACTTGAAAGTTAGTTAACTCTTACAGATCTTATCATTTAATGTAGTTTTTGTTTATATTCTATACAATTATTTGCATAATAAATGTGTGCCTAAAACAAGGCTTCAATTCTTCTTAATATTTAGATTAAGATTAGAAATAAAATACAAAATAATGCGAAAACACTGAGAAAATTAAATGATTGCCAGAATATGAGAGATAATAAAAAATTATTAAAAAAAATAACAACATTATTAAATCAAATGGAAATGACCCTACGCTAAAACGAACCTAATGAAAAAAAAATCTAAAATTCAGTACAGTTTGAATAAATTGTTTTGTTATTAAAACTATTCATTTCAGTTATGAATCATATTTAATGACGAACCGATTACACGAGTGGCCGAAAGCCGTTCAAAGAGTGTATGAATGTATGCTATCATACATTGTATTAATATTGTGAAAGCGTCCGAAGCAGCGTCACTGCATTCATCCCAAACCAGTTTCGTGTACTCCAGAGTGGAGTGGATTTGCAGTGAAGTGAAGTGCAGTTTAATAATTGGTCGTAAGCTCTGATCGCTTAAACATTTTTGATCAGCGCTCGACTGTTCGCCATTCGGCCATTCAACTCAACACTGCACACAAGCACTGTTGCACTGGAGCTCTTGGATCAGACCTGTTCAGTGCTGACTGTGCTGAGAGAACGATAGGCACAACAGAGTGATTCCCATTCGATTGACTTCAGTATGAAAACAGGCGAACAGTTAGAAGCAGTGCTTGTTTTTTGCTCATTCATACAAATTTCGTGTTATGTATGCGATTCCTATCGTAACGATATACCTGTGCTGTAT
The DNA here is from genome assembly GCA_034693305.1 of Eueremaeus valkanovi. Taxonomy (NCBI): domain Eukaryota; kingdom Metazoa; phylum Arthropoda; class Arachnida; order Sarcoptiformes; family Eremaeidae; genus Eueremaeus; species Eueremaeus valkanovi. Next base: position 42,822 of record JAQIWA010000098.1, on the reverse strand, counting down.
ATATGATGTTTGACCCGTAATTGTCTACAACTTTTTATTCTGTCTAAAGTGAGTTACAATACGAGAAGTGACTGTTAGTGTTGCCAATGAATACCAGTGAATGAATAGCCTGTATATACTCAGCGCAACTTTGCAGCAGAAACTAGTGTTGACTCTCATATGTGTCAAAAGGTTTTTGGTCGGTGTCATCGCATAATATATGTGTGATTATAAAAAATTATATTTTCCTTTAATTCATTATTTCCAATAAAAATTGTCTTTAATTTTAATCTTAGATCTAATCTATGAATGAATGTATGAATGCCTTTATTTTTTATCAATTCAGTACAGAATATAATTAAGTGAATCGAAATGAATGAACTTTAAAATTGCAGAAAAAGTTGGAAATCAATACAAAAGTTTTTTGTGTAGAACTTCTGCTTTTTTTTATATCAAAAACTTTTTATTCCGTTATTAAAAGTTTTCGCTTATTGTGATTACTGTATGACATGATCGACAGTATTGTACATAACATTCCTTTACCTCTACTACTGTGTGGTTAGTTGTATGGGTTATGGATAGAGAAGTGATGCTCACGAGTGCTATGTTGTGCTCAGATTAAAGTTTAAAAGTTCATTCAGACTGAGGAAGGAATCTAATAATTTTCACTACTCTTTAATGCAGATTCTGTTACCCCGAGAGCTCTTTTATTATCTTATTTATAATGATATTCAGAAAAATTAATATAACTATTAATATGTCGATTGTGTTGAGTAATACAGATCTAACTGTATATTAAGATTTATGAGAAGTTTCTTAAGGTCTGAATGAATGGGCAGTTTTTCCTCTACTATAAACTTCTTGCCATAAATTGATTTTTATCTCTTGTTTTCAAAAACTGACAATTATTATTGGATTACATTTTTCTGTTTTACCTTTAATTTTAATTAAGTTTTTAATTCTTTGCTTCTCTTTCTTTGCCAAATACAGACGAGTTGAGTTGAAAAGTCTATAATTTATTAGATTTTCAAATGATTTTCCATTCAATTCATGTGTGACCACAAATCAACTCAAATAAATCGAATTATATTTGCGATGTATTTAATGAATAAAAAAAATAACATTTTTATCTCAACATTGCGTTTGGAATAACTGAAGAATAATAAGAGTAAAGTATAACAAATAAATTATGCGAAGAAACGAACAAAAAATAACTGAATTTCGTGACTGAAAAGTAGTTTTGTGCAAAACATAGACAAAAATATTTGCATTAATTTAATGTAATTTCAACTAAAGATAAGACCATTTGTTGACCAATAAAATAGATATATGTTTTTGAAAACAAAAAACCTAATAATAAGTCCTAAAAATATTCCAGATTTTTGTCTATTAGTGAAAAAAACTGAATTAACGATCGCATAGATTCTCGAGAATACTCTTCATAAAAAATAGTGTCTATTAATAACTCATTAGAGCTGTGAATGTCCTGAAATACATTATTTTTTTCTTCATATGTGATAATAATAACTATAACTAAACCAAACTATAAAATCGTGAAAACTGTTGGACAACTTCATTGAACGCATCTTTAAATTTGGATTATTTGAATGAATAATTGTGTCAATACAATTTTGAAATACCAGAATACAAATTATATTTAATAATTTCCTTGTCTTCCAACACATAATTTAGAGTCAAAATAACGGAATCTTTAATATCAAACCAATAATGGATTTTTGAATATTATTTGAATTTTATTTTCCAATGAATTTGTGTTAATAATAGTAATTGAGTTAAAAAACTGCTTTACATTCAAAATGCTGTGACATTTCATTTTGAAGCAAATAATAGAATAAATTATAAACTTATATATTGTGAGAGAAATAAAACTATTTCTTCAATAATAATGATAATTATAAGAGAAAAATAATAATAAACAGTAAATCAAGAGTTGATATAAAGATAATAAAGAATTTTCTTTTTGATGATAACCAGAGGCGGAAAAGTCAATCATAACTGTTTCGGAGCCTATCATATACTGTAGTGTCGAAGAATAGGGTGAAGAGAGAAAAACACTGGCATTAAGTCCAGTGTAAAGAAGGAAAGAAAGAAAGAAAAACTTGAAAAGACAAACAATAAAAGTAATAATTTTCATATTTGAATATAAAAGAAGTGAATCATATCATTCATATTATATAAATAGTTCATTGTTTTGTATAACTGTATAATAGAGTGCAATATATATAAGAAGAAGAATTAGATAACAGAAAAAATGGGTAACCATTCGAGTGGTTTCAGTAAGACTTTTGTCACGAATCACAGCCGTAATCATAAGGACTCTAAAAGACCGCATTCAGTGCTGGGAATCAGCGCTGAAGACAACAATAGATGCAATTTTAAGTCAGCTATACTCAGATCTAATAATAATATTAATGATAATAATAATAAAATTAATAATAAATATATGAGACCACCGGGTATGCAATTACCACCACTTCCCCGGTCCCATTCCTTTCATCAGGTCCTGAGGCCCACAGAGAACGGACAGATTTTGGCGGCAAAGGGAACCATAAGAGGATTAGAGTTTAATAAAGTAAGTAAACTAAGCCTTAATCTGATTATTAATGTGGTTCTCATCTAATTTCAATCAATCTCTCATTTGACTGGCTTTGGATCAAAAAGTTTACTTTTTTAGGTCAAAGCAAAGCAATATTATTCATATCCAAAGCAATGAATTATAAGTTTTTTATTTCATGTCTAATAATATGTTTCCATCATTTGATGAAAAATATGAATTTTATTTTAATTTCTCTCACATTAAGTATTTAACCATTTTTTTCGCTTGAATTTCAAAGCCAAACAATGAGTTTATTTTTGGTTTTTGTTTTTATTATTATTTATTTTGTTTATTATTTTTAGTGAATCTTTTTTTTCACTTAATATTTTTTAAATTAACTTTTTTTTCTCTTTTTGCTCATTAAAAATGTGAACGAAATTAATGTGAAATTTCTTAAAGAAATATAAATTGATGAGAAAAGTAATTAAACTGAAATGAAAACTGCATTTGCAATAAATGGTCAAAAACTTTAGACCAAATCGGGTCTTGATTTTTAGGCGAGAGTTTAAATGCAATGTCAATAACATTTGACTCGACTTATCATTTCCTTAATTAAATTCTTTAACATTTTGTCAGTCAATCAAACGGAGAAAACAATTTGTTTGATAGACTATAACAAACTCTGATTTCATAAAAGTCTTCGATTGTCTGCTAAACGCTTGACATTTCAAAGCATTTTAAAAAACATTTAATCAAAGGAATTGAAATATAATTAATATATTATTTTCACGTTTTTAAAGAACAAAAAAGAGTTTATACAATATAATAAACAAAATTATACTGGATTGTTTGATCAATCACGCTTTCTAGAGTACAAAAATGATACTAGCTTATACAGTATTAATGTCAGGCAAACTTTAATATTTTCTTATATAAATTCAATTTTCTATTGCATTTCAAAAGTACTGTGGGGAAGGGGTGCTACACAATCGAAATTATATCCTCCCATTCTAAAGAAAGTGGAGTTTTTAATATTGAAATCAATGAAAACAATTAATTAGAACTATATTCTGATAATTAATTTTGATTTTATTTTAAGCTCAAAAATAGAAATAATATATCCTTCCCTTTCAACTTAGCCAAATGCCCTACCTGAGTTTCGTGTGAGGTGAGGTACCCTCAGGACTCCATGCTCTGGCAGTCCATTAATTGCGTACAAAATTATATTTAATTAAACTTAAATTTAACTTAATTTGAATAAATTCCGTTAAATTGAAACAAAAAACTATTTTGCGATCGATATTTATATTTGTGTCCCAATTTCGCCTTCCATTCAATACCAGGGTATAACTTAGTTTAACTTTTCCAGTTAATTTTATTACAATGAGATATACCATAAAATTTATTCTTTCATTTTATTTATGATTCTCTTATTGTTTACTCAAATAATTTATTCAAAAATAAAAGTTTATATTTTTCAGAGTATTTCAATAAAATTGTTAAATACGCCAAAAAATATTATATACGTCTATAATAACAAAATAAAAGCTCAGTTTTTATTAGTTTTATGTAAATTAATTTTGAAATTTGTGTTAAAATATTTCTTTTGAGTTAAACTATAATTTTCATACATTTTCATACTTATTATTCCACTTCTTATATATAGGTTGACAGTTAACAGGAATAGTAGCTCTTATTTATGATCTTCAAATGTCAAGTCCATCCACTCTATAAACAAAATCAGAATAAGATTACAATTTTTAACTGTATTCTCGTTTCTCAGCCAATGAGAACAAATAATTAATTTTTGGCATTAATTTTTTTGAATTCAATTCAATTCGTATTTTTATAGCGACTGTAGTAAGCAATGAGACATTCTTTAAACTTTTTTCATATCATTTCGTGTGAAAAATGAGAGAAAAAAAAGTTATTTTACTGAAAAAATTGATAGAATTTTTCACTTAATTACTTCTGCATATAATTACTTCTTCATACTATTGGATGTGCTTTTGCTTAACCTAAAAGTTGGTAATATTTTTAACCGAAATATTTTCATTAACTTTTTTTTTGTATTAAAATATATTTTAATTGTATGAAAAAAAATAAGTTGAATGTCATTATAGAAGTTTGCATATAATTAGAGCAAATCATTAACTGAGACATTATTTGGAATTTTTTTTAATTCAATTCTTAATTTTAAAATCAGATAAGAATCAAAAGAACAAGTTTTTCATTCACACAAAGTATTAGTGCATTTGTAACTAACAAATGAAAAAAAAATAAAAGTTTGTATTAAATTAATCCTAACGTCAAATAACTTATTTTTATTTAATCCAAATTCGTTTTCGTGTTTATAATTTCACATAATTTTTATTCTTTAATATTATTCTCAATTATTTGCTATTCAATAGTATTTTATATCACATTCAACAGCACAGACACAGCACAGTTATGTGACATTGAAATGCCAGTGTTAGTGATAAGGGAGTAGAAGAAGAAGAAAAAAATCAAAATTAAAACTCAATTAACTGTTTCAATGTTAACATATCATTAAATTTAAAAACAATTTAATATTTTGCTTAACTCACTCAATGAGATCATAATAGTTCTGAAGTTATTTAAATTGCTTCAATGAACAATTTGCTTAATACCAGTCGCAAATATAATTATTATTAACCATATCTGTAGAGAAAATAACGATCAAAAGAGATTATGTAAAGTAATTAACATTAAAGTTGTTAATAAAGAATTAATGCGGAAACAGAATTGTTTACAAAAAACTAAAAATTAATTGTTTTTAGAGAGAGATTCAAACATTACATAAATAATTGATGAGAAAAGAGAGAGAATATAAAAAAATATTAAATTATATTAAATTATAAATTAAGTAAAATATGAATTCGTAAAGAAAATCATGATTTCTATTCATAACGTCCATAACTTTGGGGGAAATTACGGAAAAATTATTATTATTTTATGTAAATCAAAGCCAAACTAATAATTTGAAACAAAAAATGTTGTCTTTTGTTAATTCGTTAAATTCTTTTCATTTTTCTCGCTGATCATTAGCCGGCACAAACACATCATACAAAGAGCCCAATAGCTGAGGAACTGAAAGCAATCCTGAACTCCAGACGCTGTAAAAGTGAAACCGATTTGGCCACAGATAATAGCAGTTGTAATGACAGCAATCAATCAGAGAGTAGTAATTATGAGGAGAACAACAAAAGGAAGGAATTCACTCAAATGAGAAAGAGCAGTGCCAGCAATGGAGTGGCTGCCAAAATACACCGGGCTAAGTACAGGGCCCCTCCGCCGCCACAGAATTCCAGTGGCGGCTCAACACTGGATCTGACGGTCGACACGCATAACAATTATGATAACAGTTCTAATCTGACGGATAGCCATAAAAAGAGTTCAAAATACCAATTGGTCGGCAACGGCAGTCCTGGCAGTGGTAGCAGTGGTAACAGTGCTAAACATAATTTAGATCACATTAAGAATGGGTTGACTCGAAAATTAAGCGAAAAGTCTTACAACAATAGAATATTAAGCGATGAGTCATCCAGATTCCTGATTATACCCAGACTCAAATTATCGCAGCAGCATTCGCATAAAGATCCGGCTAATACTGGAAGTGGCACTAATATAAATAACACCGGTGCTAATCATGTTATGCCATCACAATATCAGTCACGAAATTTAATCTTTGACTCAAAGAATACTAACTTTGAAGGTATGCAATGAAAATCACTTTATTATTATATAATTCAAACTTAAAGTTATTTTTTATTTTTTGTATTAAGTTGTTATCAGAATTCAGATACAGTAAGCATATGGCCATAAATAGATGGATGTATTTTAGTACATAAATAAACCAGAATAGTGACTTCATCATTATACCAGCTTGATAATTTATTTTTCATATAGTGTTTTTGTATTTATAAATATCAATAATTATTTATAAAAATATCTCATTTCACATAAATAGCCAAAATAGCGGAAGAATTCAGACACGGAATGACTTTTATTCTATTCATTACACTATTTGAATACAGATATGATATTACATATAATATTGAAGTCTTTTATTTTTATTTCCTTTTAAATATTTTTATATTTTATTTAATAATCTATTTTAACTATTTTTTTCTCCTTATATGCCTTTAAAGTAACCTATTTATGGATAAAATATTCTTTATTTTTATAAAACACTTATTTGTTATTAATTCTTATCATTAGATTTTTCTGATATGAAATTTTTAAACTTATAGCCAGTGTTTTAAAATATATATATCTGCTGGATATATATTACTGTGTTTCCTCGAATCGCATGTCTTTGAGGTATATATTTTCAAATTAGATAAAAATTATGAAAAATAAAAGCCTTTTTAATGAGTAGTGAAAACCTATTTAAAGGCATTTCTTTTCGATTGTTCTAATTATTCTAATGGTTAGTAAAAAACAAGAAAAAATAGTTTCGTATAATTTAATAATAAGAAAGCGATTATATTATATATTATCAACATTTACTAACTGTTACTGTTTGGCCCTAAAGTCAAAATGAATGAAAAATTAGTTCTATTTTAATACCAAATGATTAGACAAAAGTATAACAAAAAAAAATATGAATATTCGATAATATTTTAATAAAAGATTTGCTCCAAAAATATTGAACAAAACTTTTTTACCTCTTTTTCTCAACGCGTTAAGAATTAGATCAAAGAATAAGACAAAAACAAAAATATGGAAAAAATTATTTCAATTTTTTTTTGTATCCAAACCTAAATTATATTCAAATTAGTATTTAATTACTTATTATAGCTTTTTATCTATCATTCAATCTAATCAAGTGATCAGAAATTTTTATTTATATCTTATTAATTGGTTTACGAAAAATGTATTTCTGGACACATAATAAATATCAATAAGTTTTATTGCATTTCCATTTAAGGCACATCAAGTGCGCTGAGGACAGACATGAAGCAGGACTACCGCAAATTGCGCCGGTCCTCATCTAACTATGAAACGGACGCCAAGAATAAGACTAAATCTGATATGACTTGTATTGATAAACAATATAAGACTAAATCAATTGAGAAATTGAGCCGTGATTTGAATGGCGAGAATAACCACAGCCGGGACTTCATTAAGATCAGTGACAATCCATTCTTCAGGGAATTAAATTCAATCAATTCTCAGGACTTGTTTCCGGAACTGCAGAATCACAACAACAATCATAAATATAAATATTTCGATGAATTAGATTATCATAAATCAGATGATTATTATTCGGACAAAAAGACACGAAACCATATGAAAGGCTCCGATAGTCCGGCTCTTCCGCCAGCTTTCGACGACAACTTCATCCTAAGAAGAAGTACACCAACTGCTGGTCTGAATGAGCAAAAGAACAGTTACTACTATAGCAGACAGAATTCACAAAATGGTAAACAATTATAAATAATCTTTAAAAATGATAAAAATAGAGAATTTTTAATAATTTTATTTCTGAGCCATTCCTTAATCTTCTGTTAAGACTCGGTATATATTTTTTTATTATTTCTATTTCTGGCCTGAATTTAGTGGAAAATTAATTGAATTGTTTTTATTTTTCATTTAATACAATTCAGAGGTGTTTTTCAACTGTTCTTTCTATTTGTGAACTAATTTCTTCTCTCACTCCTCACCCAAAAGAAGATTAGATTACATAATAAATACATTTTGTTTTGCATTTAATTGTTTGACAATGACTTTAAAATAGAGCGAAAAGTTTTTTTGTATAATATTTTAGACAAAACTTTTGATTTTGTATTAGCAATACAAAAGATAAATATAAGGTTTGCGTAGACCTACATATTACGTGCTCCGGACTAAATGTCTGCTCATTTTTTGGGTCATAGTTCGAGGTCAGACGTAAGGATGAGAACTGCCATTAAATATATAAATATTAATCAATTTCTCTCACGTCTGAAGCTCTCTATTAAACGCGATATAAATAGATATAATAATAAATGCATAGAAAGAATCGATGAATAAATAGGATAAATGTTGAAAACTATTTCGCAAATATTATGTCTGTTTATAATGTTTTGTTCATTAAATTAATATTTAATAATTTAGAAAAAAAATTGTTTATCTATTCTTAAGACATAATTCACAAGTAATAGCAAATACAGCGGCACTGCTTTGAAAGTCACCCGAAATAGGCCATAGAAATGATGGCAAAAATAGTTCCCCTGTTTTGAAAGCTTGTATTCCTTGAAACTAATTTCAAATAAATGTACTTTTTATACATTTTCTTATTTACTCTCTTTGTTTTCCATCTATTTATTTAGTTATTTTGTACTGAATTTTGATTAAATACTTAAAATTCTTGTCTCAATAGGTTTTTAGCAAAAAAAATAAACTAATTTATATTATATTCTCTTAACGTATGGTTCAGTAATTGTAAAGTAATTTATTTTATTTTTCTTTTTAACATTTAATTCGTATTAAATTTGTGATATCATTGAGAAAAGGGATAAAAAAAATGACAAAATATTATTTATTACTTCGATTGCAAACTATTTGAAACAACGCCTTAAAAATCATTCCTCGGCTATAAAATTTGAGCGCATTTTAATAGTGCATTGAATTGAGGAAATGGATCTAAAACTGAATTAAAATCTTTAAATTCTAAGCAAATTCTGAATAATTTCAAAAAAAATCCATTAAATTCAAGTCAGGATAAGAGTAATAATGATTGATATCATTAATCAGATCTGAATTCCTGTCGGATAGAAAAAAAACTGACTTTCGTTTCGAAACACTCTTTGAATGAATTTTTAAATTCTTAAGCAATTTATTTATAATTAATTGCATAACTGATCCCATAATCTGATGTCTGGCTTATTCTTATCTTTATTTTGAAGACAAAACAAATAAAAACAAATCAAACTTCAATTGTAATCCCAATCCAAATCCTAATACTAAACGTGCAATACATGAGTGGAGTGACGATCGATATAAGAACGGCATTCAACCAAACCATACAAACGGCACCCGAACTCATCATTTGACAAATGATGATGTGATCCGACCGTCAAAGCCATACAATGTCCGACAGCACACGGCCTCATCGCCGCCACCGCCGCCACCGATACTCAACTTTGAATACGAATTCGACATTTCGAGTGCCAATTGTAAATCGATCCGGACTAATGTTAGTGACAGTGCCAACTACTCAGATGAGGACGAGGAGGAAGAGATCAAGGTATAGATACAACTATATCGGCATAACTGATATCACTTTCATAGCATTCACTAAAATAGAAATTAAAGCAAAAAATATCTCATTTTCCTGAATAGAGTGCAAAAAACTCGATTAAAAATAATTTCGCAAATATTTCTTCGTTGAGTACTTTCACGAACCAATTCCATGACTAGACAGACAGTCATACATACAATAATAGACTTAATTTCCATACTTTATCTCATATATTAGTTCTCTAATAGTTTCGGAAAATTGTTAAATAATTTCTCATAAATTTAAATATATTTCAATGTTTTTTCTGCTGTCTCTAAACGTCTTAACAGTACAGAACCCAATTTAACCTACTTTTTAACTACATTACTCATAATTATAGAAATAAACTGTCTTAAACTGAATATTCAGATTTCACTTTCGAAACTTCTCATTTGAAACATATTTAAGATTTTTTTTATTATAAGAATTCAGTTTAAAATTCTTTAATAATAATAATATAAGTAATAAACGGTTTAAATATTAAAAAACATTATTAAAAAAATTCATAAACAGTAATGGATTTTCTCTAATTGTTTCCTGAGATTAAAGCGAATTGTTTTAAAACTAATTTTCTGCATAATTTGCTTTCCAATAATGAGGTCATAATTCGGCCACAATTACCGCCACTAAAACGGGAACAGTTATCAGAGCTACGTCGGGAACGGATACTATTATCGGAAGATTTATTCAATTTGAAACCATATACTAATCATAAGTCTAACCACTGTTGGACACCATTGCACGACTTGAGTACATCGGATGACGACGACGGCATCAATTCCGGCAACCATTCCGACGAAAGTATACAGAAGTGTGAAAAAGATTTGAACAGCAATTCATATGACACGAGATTTACGCTCAAAAATCAATTGAGAACTTTAGTCCAGAACAAACAACTCAAACAAACACATAATCAACTCTTTCCTTATTAATCGAGTCTAAAGAATAATTCCCTAAACTATTGGAAATGTTTTCAACAATTCTTTGTATAGAAAAATATATCGATTTTTTTCAATTATTATTTTCTAAATACAGAAATTGATTAATCGATATATAATTGTTTAATATTTTTTTTGTTGCTATTCTTATATTTAATAATATTTTTTTTTGTTTTAGGAATTATTTTAAGAATAATAACTCTTTTATTCCTGACTTACACATAACGAGTGCCTTATTTTTGGTTTAGTTTTCTTTTGAACTAAACTTATTTTATTTTATTATTAATTCTATACTTACTTTCCATTTAAAGTACTTTGTTTTAAATTAAGATTTGTTTCATTTATTTCTTTATTTGTTTTTTATTTTAATTTCTTTTCTTTTTATTTCTTCTGCTTATTGTAAAATATAAATATGTTTTTACTTTTCTATTCGTTTTCTCTTCAATTCCTATGCATTGAAATCACGTTAATTGTAGTTCGTGTTCATAATTGTGTAACTTTTTTTGTATAACTATTTTTTATGTATTGAAACAAAATATATTCGGAATAAATAAATTGTTTTATTGTTTTCTTTAATTACGTAAGTCATGTCCGGTTTGTTTGCTTTGTTTTCTCTCTTATAAACTATTTTTTAATTAACAGTTAAATAATGATTATTAAAGATATGAATGCTTTTGTATAGAAATAAAAATAGTTTTTCATATATTCTATGCAGTTATGGTTCGGTGTGGGAGTGGAGGACAAGGAAGTCAAGACAAGGATTATTCAATGAATCATAAATTTCATACAAAATCATAATTAGTGTACAATTAAATCCGTAGCAAAACTATTGTATCGGTATTTTCAATTGAAAATTTCAAAAAATAGCCTCTCTCTGCAGTTCATGTCAAAGATGGGCAATGGGGTCAGCCTTATGAAATAGTTAATTTATCATGGTACCATTAAGAATGTGGATGTGATGGACAACTTTGGCGAAAAAATATTGAAAGATTCAGATCGATGAATGAAACAGAAGGAGTCGACGTCCCTCTGGCCACCCCTGTTATGTGCTTATGTTAAGTGATAAGAGGGAGTTATACAGAAATGTTGAGTTTAAGAGATAATGGTTTGCAAATTGTAAATTACAGGACATATAATAGACTATTAAAAATCGTGTTTTAATCATATGAACTGTTTTGCTAAACAGAGAAAAACTGTTAAAAACTATATTCAGCAAAGAATTCATACATTACTGAATTGAGTTAAGGCTCAAACTGTGTCCCGCAGACAAGTTGACACTGATTGTGCAATATATGAAATGTACATTGTGCAATCTTTGCGCTACAATTCATATTTCCATTATATTCTGTATTAACTTCTATTCTCATTAATCTTTTTCTATTATTTTAATATTATTGCGATTATCGATGCATTTCATATGAAATGTTAAAAAAATAATAAAAAAAAACTTTATAAGAAATTCAATTAAAGTGAATAATAGCGTAACAGAAAATAATTTTTTTTTTGTTTGAAAAGTACATATTTTTTAATTCTTATGTCAACTTTGAAATACATACAGAAATTAATAATAAAATCTTTTTTACATTAATTCTATTGATTGAAATGCAATAATAATTTTATTAATTAGTTTTGTAATAATTGTATTTTATTTTTGTTATCAGTTTTAAATAAATTAAATTTTAATTATTTTATTGTTATTTGTTTTAAGAAATTATTTTTCTATACATGAAATGACTGAAAGCTAAAGAAATCTTTTTTATCTTTAAAATTAATTATTTTAATTCAAGTTTTCTTTTTTTGTTTGTTTTAATATTTAAAATAGTTTTCATTTTCTAAACTAATTTAATTGAATCCAAATCTCACGACTTATTTAAAAATATAATAACTTTATTAATCGTGACTTTAAGTATTGAAAGCAAAGTCAGACATGAATTGAGTGAAAATTATAAGCAATTAATACAGACTTAAACATATCGAGCGTTAAGACAATGTTGTGTTTGATATACAGTATAAATATGCGAATAAAATGAACCCGACATAGAATACCTCATTTTCTAAACAACCTCGATACAGTATCCCTTTAACTCCGCATTCTAGCACTTAATCAAATGTTGAAAAAAATCTAATTTCATTAACAGACGGGTCAAATGTTGTAAACTTCGGGATCAGTTCGATTACTTCAGGTGAAGTTGTCATTCAAAGCACTTTCCAGTATGTCTTCAAATAGCGGTCATTCCGACTGAATTGAGGGTTGATTTTACATTTGACGACTCGTCAGTCTTTCATGTAATTCTGTTCAACTGATCAAGAATTACAGGAAAGATACAGACGGGTCGGAAACATAACATATCTGTTCAGTTGAACGCTTATATCACAAATACCAGAATCCAAGCGCTTTTCCAATTTTTTAAGAAATTGACCCATGAACAAAGAGATGACTGTCCGCCCACTTGTTGTAACCGTTAACTGTGGCCAGGGATTGCAAGTTTTTCTTCATCGGACAATCGGGCGCTAAAATGACTAATGATTTGTTTGAGTTTCACTTCAAACCAAATGATTTTAAAATTAATTTTATTTCACTTTAACTATAAATTTAATTGTTTTGAACGGAAATTAAATATAATTTATTTGTCTCACAGTTGGATCCGAATCGCCGCAACACCCGAAACATCCTGAAGGGCGCACCCCCGTCCCCACCGTATGGCCATACAATGGTTGCTTTCGATAGACATTTAATGGTTCAAATGGTCGTTGAAATGGTTGAAATTTCAGATGAGCCCATCAGAGCTCTTGGTCGTTATTTTATTAAGTGATTCAACAATTAAAAAGCAGCCGGGCCGCAACAAACTCTAGGTACTTTAAAATACGCCTTTATGTGTTCTGATAACCCTTCTCAATGATCTTCAGAGTAGACTGGTCAATCCAATTCAATTCACAGCTAAATACTATTCAATCGATTATCTATTAATGAGCTTCGGTTTGTTGTCTACGCCTGTTCTGTCATATTATATGTCTTCATATTACCGGTGCCTCACATAAGCCTGTAATATAATATATGTGAGTCCAGGTGTTGGCACCAAATCCCAGCTAATTATGTTCATTAGGACTGATCACAAGCTATATATGAAATATATCTTCGGCTTCAATAAGTGCTATCCAAGTCATACAACATTCCAGTTCAGAGTCTATTTGACTGCAGAGAAATGCAAAACCGAATTCATAACTGTTTTCCCATTTCTTATAATTAATTTATAGGGAATTGTATTTCAATTATATTTCTGGTAACGTAAGGCTCGTTCGCATTTCATATTCAGGCGCTTATAAAACCTCAGAACCAATTAAAAAAATAATCGAATTTTGCTTAATTGTTACAATTATGATGTACAGTTAATCATCCAGGTCATGAGCTTCAAAATTAATACCTCTGAAAAAATCTGATATTATTTATAGTTTGCACTGAAATGTAGAGATCCTACAAAATAGTATTTTATTAAAGTTGAGTCCATATTATAAGCATTAGATAAACCAAGTCATGTGTATAACCAATAGAAAGTAAAAATAATCAGGGCACAAGTTTTATTCTTAATACAGTAAACTCTCCATGAATTCGCATTCTATATATTCACAATTCTATGATTTCACACTGGATGTGATCCCCAATGTTAAAGTATATGACTAATTTCACCTTCTCTAATTTCACCTAGCAAAAAATCCGGTCCAAAATGTGAATTTATGGAGAGTTTACTGTAGAAGATGGATAATTAAGTTGAGCAGGGCAGTGATCTTAACAGAAAGAAAGTCAGTATAGTTAGGCTATCAATACCTTTGACATGACATGACTTTACTTATTACGAAATCACAGGTCATATGACTAAATGCTACCAAAATTATTGAACTCTAAAATGTTTAGTAAAAGTGTTGAGAATTAATGAAAACATAGTTTGAAATAAAGGAATGATTTTATTGAGTGAATACATTGAATGTATGAATCGATATAATGACTAAAAGCACACGAATTTTGATGCACTTCCGAGTACTAGGACTTCTTTGATTTTTAGAAATTTAGCAAAGATTATTTTTAACTAATTTGATCATATTTTAACAAAAGGTTAGCAGAAACGCCTGATATATGCCCAAAATGCGAGCACAAACACGCGTTAATGGTAACATCATTTTAACGCGAATTTGGGCTTTTTTCGAAAAAAAACCACCTAGACCCCCTAGGTTTTTAGGCAAAAGCAGACATTTTACCCCCTAGACCCCCCTTAGAGCCGTCGAGTCTCGCCATCTCTGAAAGTAAATAGAAATCAATTTTTTGAAAAATATTCAATTGTTGTGTGAATTGTATTGAAAAGAATTGAATTCAAATCTCTATCCCATTGTATGGCACTTAGACTTTGATCTGTTTGCGTGAATCTAATAATTATTATTGAAATCAGTTTTAAATGCATTGCTAATCTTTGAGTTGTTTTATCGGTACGGGTACTTTACTTCTCTTTCACCCTGCTACCTATTGTGAATAAATATGAACTAGAATCTAGTTACTAGATTAACCGAATAACGAATGCGAGATTAACTTGAGTTCACCCACTTTTATTGGAATAATATTAATTTAGCTTTAATTGACAAATTAGCGCAAAATGAACAAGGTTAATATATTATAGTTATTGTTTATGTATTAATATTATAAAAATTCTATTTATTCTTGTGGTAAATATTATTCATCCGATTGATCCAAGCATTAGCTCTTCTTCTAAAATATCCGATATTTTCAATTTAACCATCGCTACAGATATGAGCGAATCGGCTGTTTTGAGCCAACCATCCAATCAGTAGACGTATTAGAATACCAATGAATTTACGTCGGATTCAATGCCCGAACATCTGATAACTTGACTACAGTCTGGGTAACAATCCTATAGAACGCTTCCTCCACTTGACTCCCACTCTTGGCTGAGGTCTCGACAAAAGGTATGCCTAAATAATAAATCCTATCCTAAGAACCGAATAATCAAAAAGTTTGCAAAAACTAATTTACCACAAAATCTGGAGAATTCCAAAGCACTCAAGTAGTCGACTCGTTTGGCCTCAATATTATCGCATTTGTTTCCGACTAATAGTCGTTTGACTTCACTCTTAGACTTTCGTTTCATATCTTTTATAAAGTTATTTAAATTTTTAAATGATCGCCATTTGGTCACATCGTATACAAACATAATTCCGTCCACTTCTCTGAAGTCAGTCCCGATATTAAACTGACGACAATTCTCCCAAATCTCCAGATCTATAACCCTGTCATCGAAATCAATGGTTCGACTTCTGTAGCCATTGATCGTCGATAAGCGAGAGTCAGAGAAACTATTTTCAATAAAACGCAATAAAAGACTAGATTTTCCGACCCCTTTGTCGCCGACCAATAAAAGCTTGAATTTATAAACGCTATTCAAATGATTTTTAAGAATATTTAGGAAAATATAGTTTTGAAACAAAAGCAAAATTCAATTACTTATTGCCAGAACTGTTAGAACTGGTGCTCGCCATCGATGGACTCAACGATATGAATGAATTTATTTTATCTATAATTCAATGATTGATTGATTTTTTCATTTCAAATAAACTTCACAGTTATTTCAGCTTTACCTGAGCCTTGATTTTGTTTCTCAAACATAGTTTCATTCAAGCGATTGATTTCACTATTTTTAGTCTTAATAGTGATCTGAAAATCCAAAAGTTTTCGATTCAGTTCTATCTCTCTGTCAGTCATTCGCGAAATGATTTCATTTTTCTCGTCTATTATTTTCTGAAGATATTTAACACAATTATGTGATTCCGACTCTTTTTTGGTGACCATAGCTTTGCAACCATTACTGCACTCATACTTAACATTACCATTGAATTGACACACATTTTGATGACTTTTTATGTCTTCTATTCTGCAAATCACTTGACAGCCATTGGACTCGAATTCACATTTGATTTCAAGTTTAGAATAGAAATTGCGATAAAATCTGGAGATTTCGCACAAATGATGAATCTTTAGAGCCTTGCGGCCGACCGGACAGGAAGACTCTCTGGAGAGCCACTCGTGAATACAGGACTTACAGAAGACATGTTCACATTGAGAAGTGATGGGCTCTTCCACTATATCCCGACATATAGGACACCGAAACTCTTCGTCTACGGCTGTAGTGAATCTGTTGTCTCCGAAACCCATATTTCAAACCCCTTTTCCCCAGAATTTTGAAATTAATTTCATTCCTCTTGAGTTCCACACTATATATAAAACAATTTCAATAGTAATTCAAAACTTTTATAACAATTATATCAGAGAAGACATACCTTTTTCCGAATTAAGGTATTTTTATTGTGAAATTGTTTTATTAATTTATGGTTTTATGAACACAAGCACTCTATAATGTACTGACAGGTGAGGGGCTATAATGTTCTGTGTCCTCGAGTTTGCCGATTTTCTCGGTGTCAATCTAACCCTTAGGATTTGCTTATTCTATATATAATTTTATAGGGGCGAATGGCCACTGTAACGGGTAGAAATAGCACATTGGTCAATTTTGCGAATTTGGTTTTTCCGTATTTTGAGCTGATTGCCATTTCAAAACCCTATCATTGTATATATTTTTCTAATCAGCAAAAGACGTGAGTTTTGATGGTATAATCATTAATCTTGTTAAATTATATTTTTTCACGAAGATAAAATTTTTTAAAAAAAATTTCAACATTTCATTGATAATATTATTCAGCTTGATAAGACGAGAAAAATGATATATAATTTGTTTTTGCAAATCTTATGGTTCTCCCACAAAACATAATTTAATTTTCCCAAAAACTAAGCTTAAACTCGATTATGACCCCCTTGGTGTGGCCATTCGCAGCTACAAATTTGCATGCAGAACACACTAACCCTAAGTGTTCATTTGGCACCGAGAAAATAGGCAAACGCGAGGACACAGATCATAGCCCCTCACCTGTGAAATAGTCTTCTATGCAAAACAGTGTTCCTATTGTACAGTACAGTCACAGACGCATTCAAAATAGTCGATATAACGCAAAGTTCTGTCGCGTTTGCTATTAATAAAGAGCAGGAAGAAACAAGCAAATATACTTGCTAATAATTTATAATAAAAATTGAATTCATTTGACAATCGTTCTGCGACCTCGAGAGCCGATATCAATCTGAACTTGGATATTAAAGAATTCATTAATTCTCAATCAATACAAAAGAACAGCTTTTAATATATAGTAATATATTCATAAGTCAGCTAAAGCCCATTCCATTAACTCGCATATACTGTACTTTGTTTATCAACAGATAAATCTACACTGATAAATATTTCAACCTTGTAAATTATGCAAGAATAGCAAAATTACCCGTATATTAAGAATGGTTGACTCCACTGATTAAATAGTGTATGCATTTGTTTATTGTTTATATTATTAGATAATATTATAATTTAGAACAATGAAAATTAACATTGCTTATTCATAAGTTGAGTATTTAATTGTGTTCCGCAAACTTCAAGTAAGTATTTTAGAAAATAATCGAATGTTTTGTTTTAATTGTTTTAAATAATTATAATTTATGACTGACTTAATTAATCCCTCAGTAATTTTTCAACAAGCATATGCATCCTATGTTGCACCTTGTATATTTATTTGACTTAAATAATTATATTTTTCAGTTGACCCTACTACTATACCAGTATGCCCTTGACTGGTTTGAACTTCAATCAATTTTATTGGCAATAACTGATTAAATATTATTTTTATATTCAGGCAATTGATACGAGAATGGAGAGAAAAATATTCAGTACTTCAGTTCAGAAATGTACCGGTGGTAATGAATACCAGAATGGTAGGATCGAGGTGTTTAACAGGAATAGTCAATCAGTCAATCACATCTGGGTCACAATGTTGCATCCAGGCAATAGAGCAAGATTAACAAGATTAGCATATTTCGCAAATTACTCAGATAATAATCAAACGATTACAATATTTCACCCGTACAAAAATAGACCCGATTTGTTGGAAGAATTGTATCAATTAATACGAGATATTGTTATTCAAAGTTTTGAAATAGAAATTGTGTAATAAAACTACTGAATTATGTTCTAATAATAATATTCTACCCTAATTTATTAATAATCAAGATAATTTTGTTAATTAAACATGATAAAACCTTATAACTTTGATTTGTTTTATTTTTATCTTGCTCAGCTCTATATTTTATCATTGAAATAAATTAAATAATATTTATTTAATAATTAATTATTTATCTTTATTTCCTGATTATCGATAATATAGCTGCATGCCGGTATAAGTGAATTTGACTAGATATAATTATTCTGGCAGCACAAATATGCGCGGTAATACGGTGATGTTTCCAGTGGAAATAGTTCATCTTGGATATATCACCTGCAGGCTACTATTTCAGATTATGAACAGACCCTTCCTTTTCAATCTGTGTTAACAGTTTAATGTCTGAGTTCTGAGAGTTTGATAATAGCATTGCATTCATAGCAGTCGTCCTTTTGAGCCGATTCTGTGAACATAATTAACACGCATTCTGTGGTCTAATAATCGTAAATCAATACCGAATACACAGAACTCATGTCAGGGCCAATTCCTAGTGCCTAACAGCTATAACTAATATAGTAATCATTGCTTTTATATCCAGAATAGTTTTGTCTGAAAATCTGCTCCATTTTTGACGAAACTATTTGAATGACAAATATCTTAATTTCCTTTTAATTAAAACTTTAGTCAAAACAGATTTTTAGTAAAAATTTCTTCATTTGATATAAAACACAATTCAATATTGAATACCATATTTGCTGCGAGAGTTCAATCATATTATATGAAAACATATTTGAAAAACAATTTTATTCTTTAAATCAGATTTGAATATAATTTTAATAATATTTTATTTAACAATTTGTTTGAGACAAATGTGGCTTAAGTATAATTTTGAGGGAAAGGTACTATTGATCACAGGCTTCAGTTCAGGCATCGGTGCCGAAACTGTTGTACAGTTTCCCAAAGCCGGCACTAATGTTGTTGTCACCGGTCGGTACAGAGAGTTTGTGACCCATGTCACCAAACCAGCGCCATATTGCTGCTCAAAAAGTGCACTGGGTATGTTTAGCAGTTGAGTTGGCGCCCATAGGAA
Organism: Eueremaeus valkanovi; assembly: GCA_034693305.1. Lineage (NCBI taxonomy): Eukaryota > Metazoa > Arthropoda > Arachnida > Sarcoptiformes > Eremaeidae > Eueremaeus > Eueremaeus valkanovi. The sequence goes on along the minus strand of JAQIWA010000098.1, from coordinate 22,876 downwards.
TTCGTGTCAATTCAAATATGTATGCATTCGATTATTTATCAAAGAGCGTGTCTCGGCTCAATTTATTGAAAATTTATTTCAAATGCAGCTAGTTATATTATATTATTTATTCTGTAAAAACAGATCTTCGAAATATTGTTTGGATTAACAGAGGGTGAGCAGGGTAATATTATCCATTGGGCAGATATGGCTATCTTATTGATCCAGTTAATGCAGAACCATGTTTAGCGTTCAAGCAAACTTGTTTTGTGACTGGTACAAATCTAACGGCTGATGGTGGTCACCTGGCTGCTAATATTGACTTTTCATTGAATATTGGCAGCCAGGTGATCTCCATCAGTTGTTAGCAATTCTATACCAAGAACTGGGCTTAAATAAAATGAACAAGGACATTAGCAAGTTGAAATTAAATAACTTTAATATTATTTAATATTATTTAAGTTTATTATTATTCATTCGGTTAGACCTGAACCGCAATCATGTAATTCATTCATTTATTCTTTACTTTATTCTTATATTACTATAAATTCCAAACCTTTTGAAAAAATATGTTTTAAATTATTATTATTTAATCCGTGTCTCCACTGCTCGCGCCATAACATAAGTGAAATTTGAGTTCAATTATTCCAACCCTTTTCTGAGATTAACTAAATATAAACGGATTTCAGTCCACAGTATTCTCTAGCAACTTTTTCAGCCACGAAACCGCACAGTAAGCCAGTGACAAATTGCGCTGAGTTTATGACAATTATGAGAATCGGCTTCGTTTGATGCTATGACCGATTCTGATACCCATTTCCCATAAAATTCTCTGTTTTTGTCTCAACTTTTAAGTTGAATGACAGTTGTATTGTACAGACATATGGTTCAAATGACTGTATATTTTTCTGAATACTATTCAAACAAATAGAGACATTATTTGAAGATTTTATGTCTTTTCCTAATTTTTATTATATTTTAACACAAATTACTTCAAACTATTAAAGCATATCTAGAAATAGTTTAGACATCACTTCAATCAAGACTATAATTCAATCTATTTTTGATTTTTTTTGGATTTAACGATAATTTTTATAAAATTTTAAACAAAATATTAAATTCTATTTTTGTAATAATATTTAGTTTTAAGTTAAAAATTGTACTAGTTCACTTTATGGACTAATCAATCTAGATTGAAATTTATTTATCCATTTAATGATAAATTTCTTCGGGACTACAATCGATCCATATTTAACCCATACGTCAAATATGAAACTGATGTCAGAGCCATAAACCATACTTATTGATCCAGTTCCTAATTTTATAACTCAAGTCTATACAAGCAATTAATTCTTTGGGCTATTATTAAATCAAAATCATTGATCAAATAAATGACCGGAGCTTTAGAGCAGAATTCAGGGATAGGCAGAACAGGGTTAAGGAAAGGGTTTACTGAATAGGAATACAATTTTGATTATTAGCAGAACTTAATTGAATTATCCCGATAACTTGATATTTTCTCCGGTTTATGCTAATTAAATTCAAAATTTCCACAGGCTAAACTGATCCTGCTTGAAACTTTCCCCAGTTTCTCAATCCCTGATATAAGTCATTAAAATTTTTTTTATAGTTTACTAACAATTCATTAGTTTTTATGGTATTATTGAAACTGAAATCCCATTGAATGCGCTCTTAATTCGCATTTTGGGCGTTAAAAGCATTAATCTATTTAATGATAAAAAATAATATGCAATAGAATTGAAATAAAAAAGTATTCAATTGTTTGTTCAATAAAATGATTTCTATTGTATAATAAGTATCCGTATAATAATCAGACAGTATTATAAACTGGCTATTATTTTAATTTGAATTCTATTCAAAAGTCAATTACAGTTATTGCTAATCAAATAGATATTTATGGAAATGTTTGACTATATTCTGCATTATTAATGAGATTAAAAAGTCAGGGATGCATATAGTGGTGAAGGCATATAAGTTATATTAATTACAAAAGCATTAATTCTCCCTAGGTTAATTCTTCACACAAATAATGACATATATTCTATTTGAAAAACAATTTTTGAGCTAGCTTATCAAACTATTTATAAAATCAAAAGGAACTGGTATGAAACTATAAATACAAAGATTACAAACATGTGGGTACTATTTTGGCTATTCTACCTTGGACATCCCTACTTGTTTCTGATGGTTAAATTGAATCATCCGGTTAAACATCAAATTAAAATCTATTAAAAACTTGATTTAATCAATCTGTTGAATAAAAGCAATCTATTCGGGTATGTTACTGAACTTTGAACAAGGTTGTTTACTGTTGACGTGTGAATAGAGTACAGAACAGACTATTGTTTGAATAATCGATTGAAAAGTTATTGTAAGAGAAATAAAAAGTCTATTGAAGTCTAAAGTGATTGCAATTTAAAGTTTCATTTTTTCGTTGAATAAATCGTTGATTTTCTTCTGATTGAAAGCACAATACAATCTAATATACAGTATTGTATATAACGTTAAGAATTCCTTTCCTTTCGCACCGATAGCTATCACTTGGAGAGTCCAATACCTGCTCTACAGATAAAGACAGAAGTTCTCTGTTATTAAATGTTATTTTTTTTCTCTAAGAGTTTATTCAATCAAAACTTGAGATAAAAATACATTTTTTCCTAAAATATTTCTTTAAGTCAAAACAACAGAATAATTTTAATTTGACCAGATCAAAGTGCTCGGGTACATTATTTGTGTATTATTCGAAATATTTAGTCAAAGGTTTGTGTCAAAGTTTAACTTGGTCATGATTATTGTACCACAAATTAACTAACTGGCTACTTTATGATAACTAGCATGCACAAATTAAACTTGATTCATTAATAAGCCAGTACTTAATTTGATTTTCAATAAAGTTTATCCATCAACTTTTAAATTGAATAAAACATGAGCTCATTATAAAAGCTATTCTTGTTTTTGATTGATATTCTAATTTGATTCAAGCAAAGGCTAAAACTCAAAGTCAGAATCCAATCAATAAAATAGTATAAAAGATCCAAAAAAATAGAAGTTTTTATTCCTTTCCTGTTCTGCATTAGTAATGGCAGACATTATAGACATTATATTTTGCATTATTTTTCTTCTCTTTATTTCGAGTGAAAACCAATTTCTGGCAATACTTAACTGTAATGGAGTTCACTCTTCAATATATCTTCTGTGAAAAAGGTTTGGACACAAAATAAAAATTCAAGTTATTTACTGTTGAGTGTTGTGCGCACCTGGACTTGAAAGGCACAGGAATACACAATAAGCTGTTTATAGGGAACGGTATGGAAATAACATGTTTCACATGACATAACGTTAATAGCATTCACTGTATGAATGAATACATCAAACAGTTTGCAAACTATTGGTAAAGATGTTCAGATATGGACTCAAATCTATATATCATTTCATGCTTTTTCATAAATACATGGATGAAATTTATGCTCTAGTTCTATTTTATACATTTCTATCTAATTGAGCATTATTATAAGCTTGGTCATCGGGTGGATTGGCTGATTAGGTGAATTTAATAGATTAATTATTTGGAGCTTGCTTAAAATATATATATATATATCTCTATTATTTTCAAGTTATCATGGTAAATTACAATTTTGAACAAGGTTAATATTTTCTAACCATTACTGGTTTCTATAAATAGTTAAAACCAAACGATATTATAAACAATTTAAACGAATTGAGTTATTCATCAAAAAATATTATCTTTTTTTTCTTATAATAAAATTTAAACTAAAAATTGTTTCACAAAAAAAAGAAAACTTTTCGAACAATTCTTTTTTCATATTTAATAAAACATAAAAAAAATATTAACCATTTATACCAGACATGCATTCAATTCAATTCAATACAATTTATTAATAACAGGAAAACTAATGTATGGGAAGAGAGAGGAAAAAAAATAATATATAATAACTTAATATAAGATAAAATTGAATTTTCAAACGTATAATAAATGGATTAAAACTGTTTTTTCTCTTCTTTATCGCCCAATAAATATGAGAAACAATTTATTTAATATTAAAGGCGAACACAATTTGCGCCAATACTTATCAGCTCTAAAATTATAGTTATTTTTCCTTTTATTATATGTTTATAAATAATGACGAAAAACAGACGCCTTTTCTGGCAGTAAAGACCGGCAGCTTTTACATTAGCCAACTGGCCCAGGGTGGGTAACTGTGTCAGTAACCATAGGGATATGGGGTATGGGATGCGGTGTTTTACCATTGGAGAGGAATATCTATCAATGGCTTTAGCGGTGAATCACAAACCCATTTAAAGTGCAGTTTAACAGTACGTATGCAGAAGTTTATGAGTCTATTGTCAGAAAAACACAATAAAAAAATAGTTATTATTTTATCTATAATTTGTGCGGAAATACTTTGCAATTATTATCTCATATCTAAAAGAGTACATTGTTTTCCATATAATAACAAAAAGCTAATTAATTATTCATATATTATATACAAAAATGAGTTATTATAGCGTAAAACGATTTTTAACACTAAAATACTTTTATATATAATAAGAGAAAAATAATATTGTATTGAATATAATGTTAAAACTTATGCTCTGTTTTGCACTCGCAATGAGTTTATTATATGTGTTCTAACCGTTAGGATAGAAGTACTGATGGATTTGTATTGATGTGATGAATACGAAGCTCTGGTGCCGGAGAGCACAAGGCAGGGACAGACAGTTAGGCACAGACAGAGTCAGCGCAGACAACGCAGAACTAGACTCTAATTTTTGAATGTGTTTCTGATCTCTCTCTTATTCACTACACTGTACTCCCGGTCTGTCTGTACGAGTGTTGTGTCATATGTTTCGGTGTGAATTCATAGCACAGTGAGCACAGGCACCAGTGCTAGTGAAGGAGAGATAAAGAAAAGAGGAACGTTAGGGGAAAAGTGAGCTCTGGGATGAAAGCATACGAGCCGTTTGATGATGTGCTGCTGATGTGATTTACGATCTGCTGTTTTGAACTGAAAATTCAGTTTCATTTGTCCCGAAAGTTGTCTTTTTTCTCGTGAAAAATGATTTGTTTAGATATTTATAATATATTTAAATAATATTAAAGAATATTTTCTTCTTATCATAAGATGTGCTTCAGATGTGTTCACTACTATTATTGTGCTATTATTTATCACATATTTATAATTATTGTTATATCGATTCTCAATATTAGCAAAGGTTAGTTTTTTGTGAATATTGAATAATATTTATGTAAAAATATATTTTTATTTTTAATTATTTTTTCCGCTTATTCTTGAAATTTACATTCAATACGCGTAATAAGTCTTTACAATATTTTTTTTGTGGTATAAATAGAGTCGAAAAAAATTAATGATTATTTCAAATGTCAATACAAGACATAACTTGAATAAAGAAGAAGAAAAAAAAAGTTAATTATCTTTTCTATTCTTAATTTCCTTTACTATGTATTCGCAATACTACTCAACAGTGAAAGTCTACTAATTTTTTTTCTCTGCTCTTGTAGTCCGTATTTGATTGAAATTAGATTTTATTTTATTTTTCTGCTCTCACTCTCATTGAAAATTTTTTTTCGCACTTCAACTAATGTTAACTTATTTTTCAAGTAAACACTGAATCTATTTCTCAATAGAGAGCATACAGTCTATAGTGTAGTATCTATTGAATGAATTCCCGCAAAATTGAAGCGAAATTAGCGCTGAATTGAAGCGAAAATCTATTTAAAGTAACAGAAAAAAGCAGCAAATTTTCATCTTATTATCATTTAGGAATGTGCTTGTTCTAACAGAATTAAAGTGTACAGGAACATTACTGCACACACAAGACAGATAAACACTTGAAATAATCTGAATCATATGAAATCACTTGAGAACAAGTGAATAAACAGTTTTTAAAATTGAATGTCTGATGAGTTTTTCATATTTCGATATTTGAATCCTGAATGCAATGAAAGGCATTCATTCGTTCGCATGATTTACAGAATAAACAGAAATTTTATATAAAATAAAATAAACAAAATGTCATTAAATTTTGATTTATATTAAATAAACATCAATTGAGTTATCATAAAAGTACTTGACAACTTTGAGTAATTACCCAGTTATGATTGATTGGTGCGTTAATAACGAAGAACAGATTACAGATATAATTCAATTTAAGATAATTTCAAATTTTTTTTAGTAAAAGCTATAAAAAAAGAATAAAATATTTCCAATAATTAGCACTATTTTAGCATTGATTAAATAAAAATAAAAATAATTATAATTAGCCTAGGTTATTCTCTAAACTCTGTAGTTTATTAATAAAATTGCCAAGGTGGGCATCCCTGCTTTTTTCCTGTAGTGTTAGCTCCAGAAACAAATTGGATTTAGAAATACTTAATGTAATTCTTATGTGTAAAACGATTTTTAGACTAAAGACAAACATTAAGGCAAACAAAACATTCAAATCGCTGTCAAATGAAAAATGAAAGTAAAATAAAAAATAACAAAAAAGTTATACAAAACGGCGAATAAGAAGAAGAAAAAAGGAGTGAAAAGTCTTTAATATTTTCCGACATAACGTCAGCTCATATTTAATTCATATTTTTGGTGCCAAACAATTCTCTTCTCGTATTTGACATAAGACTGGTATGAATTGTCTTAAGAAATGTTGAGATAAAAAAAATAAATATAAGAATAGAATAAAAATTTTATATTTTTTTTGTCTCTGAATAAGATTAATGTCTTGAGGATAGGTCTTAAGCGCGTTTAAGACAAGAGAGTCTGGATCTGTTGAAAAAATAAAATGATTGTCAAAAGTTTTGATTTTCTCCATTCATTTGTCTATTATATTAGAGATAACACAATATTGTATTCTTAAAGCATATGTTATTTTAAGTTTTATACTTGACATGACTCATACCGGGAATAAAAAAAATTAATAAAATATAGCTTAAGCTAAATTCCAAGATATCCACAAAATTGTATGCAAGCTAATTTAATATTTATGATTGCTTAATTATTAATGATTGAGGACATTTCTTATGTAAGCTAAGTCCTGCATGTACCAAGGTAATTTGATAGATTAATGTTGTATACCATTAATTATTAACATTTTTGTAATTAGTTTTAATAGAATTTATTTCATTAATTAATTTATTATTTTTCTTATAATTTAATATAAATAATAAATCGATACTTAATGTTAGACAGGATTAATTAGCATGATTAATTAACATGCTTAGAATGTTCTATTAGCCTGGTGAATATACAAACTGAATAATATGATTGATTTTGATTCTGAAATATTAGGTATAAGTAATGCCCAGAAAATAATAGTCACTTAATATTCATGTTATGATAGAGACTATACTTATATTCAAAAATAGGTCATTCCCTCTGATATGAAACATTGCATCTGTGCCTAACAGTACATGAATGTCATGTCTCCTCCGGTTCCATCAGTAAACATAATACTAGCGCCGCATATATAACATGCCATTCCTCTAAAGTACATTTCCCGCACTGTTTGATAGCCATCAGTAAAGACTCCGATAATTCTTAAGCAAAAGAAATTGTTTTTCATATTCAAAGACCAAAAAAAATTCATTGCATTCATAGCCGCATCCGATTTATTGACCCCTAAAAAGACAATTGGGTAACAGTTCTTGCGGTTACTATAGTAACCGGAGAAAAAAAAGAAGACAAACATAAAAACGGATTGAATTTTATGCAAATTCAATAGTTGTGAGAGAATTGAGAGTTGAATTGAAAAGGAGTAGGAAATGGGATGCACTGGGAAGTGGATAAGTGGCTCAACTTCTTATGTATCAGATTTATAGTGCATTTTGTTATTAAATTTCTCGATTCATAACAGCATTTCATTCTCTATATTACCAATACTTCTCTCTCTATTGTGTATTCACTTTCTTCGAGTAAATACTTTTCTGCAGTGAAAAAGAAAAGTTCAGTTCATTTCGGGTCTGGTCTTGAATTTTGGTGAAAAATCATTTATTTTTTTTCTGGTAAATGATATATAACTTATAGTTTGCAACAAATAAAGAAAGTATTAAAAGATATAGTCTATTGTTGCCAATAAAAAAAAGTTGATATTTTAGGTCAAACTCGGCTTTAATAACGGTTTTAAAAAACTTTTCTCTTTTTTTCTGCAGAAAATCTTTTTTTCATTATAAGTGACTCTTATTTTTCAAAGGTTTAGCAGATTTTTTCATTGTGTCTGTGAGTGAGAGTAGAAAAATCACTGAAAAATAAACTTCATTGGTGTTCAATCATATCTATTATCTATAAAAAGTTGATTGGATATTACAAACTTAATGAAATGAGCAAGATCATTAGATATGGAAAGAAAAGTCAATTTAAAAGCTAATAATTTGAAAATTTTATTCCAGAATCTCATCTACGAACAAATCTTCGAATAATTAAGGTTTTCGTATAGAATAGCAATCTTTTTCTCTGAAAAACTCATTTGAAATAAAATAATAAATCATTGAATTTCTGGGAAGTCTTAGGAAAATGAATGAATGAATGAATAAATTATTGAATTTTTGATTAAAATTTTTTTAATGTCTTATAAAATAAGCGTAGATGCAATATTTAATGTATATTCCACCTAGTTTGACCTTATTCATGAAATTTTCATTAATATAAATTAGTTTTCAAAATCAATTCAGGAATTAATCACTTTTCAAATGTGGGCTGAATTGAAAAATACAAATGATTTTTAGTATACATTCTGGCAATCAGTCTATTATATAAATGGCTTTGATTTGAATTTATTGATAAAAACACAACTCTTTTAATGCATGGAAACGGTATGGCATATAAGGAAAAGACACATCCAATTCCCATTTGCACATCGCTATAAATTCTGCTTTGGCTCTAATGCACTGTATATTTGTCGAAGGAAAGGGATCGAAAAGTTATGTTACTTGAAGTGAAGTGACTCAGTTAAGCGTCGGTACAGTTCAAGAGATCAATTATAGCGGCGAATACATCGCCTGTTTTTTTCTTGTGGCCAAACATTTTTGCACTTAAAATCAGATGTTCGCTATGTTTGCCTAAAAGATGTCTGTGCTCTGGCTCATTTATAAATAGCCCCGGATCGATCCGATTGATCCGCGATCAGTCAAACGTTTGCTAATAGGAAAAGACATTTTTTTTCTGGGTCTCCGCAGTCTGTGCTCTGTAGTGAAGCTAATTATTAGATCAAAAAATAATTAGATTTTTTTTCGGTCGACTGTTTGGCTCTCTTTTTCTGCTTTTTTTTTTTGCTTTATTTTATGTTTGCATTCATATTATAAGACTCTTCTGTTTGATGCGAGTCTAAGACTCAATTGTCTTTATCTTTAGAGTATAAACAGTTTGACAGCAATTCTAATGAATAGAATGTCAGATAAAATATTGTAAAACATTATATATATGTTTAAAAGGCATCCAAAGCATCATTTAATACATTTAAAAATATCTCTTTTAATATCTAAATAGCTATTTAGTATTCAAGAGCATGATTTTGTACCCAGGGTTGGCTAAGACATCGGTACATAAAGAAAGTAAGAATTTTTACTCTAAAGTTAACTCAACTCTTCTTTTAATCCCAACTACTCTTAAGGCATAAAAAACTAATTAGTTTTTAAATATATATAATTGTATTCGTCTTTAGGCTTATCTTAGGATATCAGGCATATGCAGATAAGCCTACTTGGTTGCCCCGGCCAGCACAGTATCCAGCAGAATAATATTGTTATGGAAAATATCCATTTAATATCCAAAAGCATATGAATAATAGCCTTAATTCATATGTTAACTAAATAGTGCATAAAAATAAATAACACGAAAACAAATTTTCATAACTAATGGTCACTATTAGTCTTGAGATTGAATCTGCTATTCGGCTGAAAATATTTCATTCAACTATAAAACTATTCGTAACTTAACTGAAAAATATATATTTCTCTTAAGAAGTGGACAAATATTTTGCGACAAAAATATTATTTTATATAAGAATTTGATTAATGGACTTAAAGAGAGAAAAATTGGTCACTTATTCGACACTTTTCTATGATTGAACATTTGGCTTAACAAATATAAGGCGAGAATCAGCCAAAAAATATATGAACAAGAGTGACCACTATAATGTTAACTCCACTTTCTTACATATAATTAGTATCACTTCTAATTTAGACCTTTACTAAAAAAATAATCTTGGCTACATTCACAATACAGACCATACTTTCTACCCTATCTTGATAGTTTCATTCTTAAAAATGATCCTGCTATACATCAATTAACTATTTGTTATTAATAAACCATACAGATTATCCCAGAAACTTTAGCTACCTTGATTCTCTCTAGGGTGGTTTAGGGTACAAATCTATATCCTCTACTTCTTAAAAAGAAACAGTATCATTTATAATTGAAATAACTTTCACTCCAATACATGTTATTTACAGTTAAGGCGCAGAATATGTTCGGAAGAAAAGTCGAAAAAAATAGTCCAAATGTAGAGATAGAGCGAAAAAATAGTCTATTTATCACTTAAACCACTTCGAGCTTACAATATATTGTGTTCAGTCAAACAGTATTTTATACCCGCATTATATTTGACCAAATTTTTTACAAACAATAAAAATAAGTGAAAAATAATTCAATACAAATACGACCAACACATAAATTAGGTTAGAATTGGCCAAGAAGGCTTGGGCTTCAGTCTATTTATTTTGCCCGGAAGTGTAGCCCTTGGTCATATCTGAAGTGATAAAGAAAATATTTCAATAGAAAATATACTCTTTTATAGTCTGAGACATACTTTTTATCGCATCGATGCGAATGTCATTTTATTATTGCTTTTCAATCAAAAAACTTCTATTTTTTCTCTTCTTTTGCTTTATTTGACCAAAAACTTCAATCAAATAATACCAGAAAAATAAAAATTCCGCTATATTTCAGGTGAAATAGATATCAAAAAAATTTTCATTTCATTTCCTATTTATGACTCACTTTTTCTAATATGTTATTTCATGGCATATACGCCATAAGTGTATGAAATTCCTTACAATTTCCTTAACATTACTCTTAGATTCGTTAAGAAAAGAGACTCTATTTTTATATCTTATATATTGTTATAAATTGAGTTACCGTTTGAGCAACCAATACAAGCAATACAACTATAACTGTATGCTATCGAGTGAGAGGTATATAACTAGTAATTTGTGATTAGGAATGACTTATTGCAAACAACAATCGCAAAAAAGAGTGCGTTTTTTGGCACTATACTTAAGCACCAAGGTTGCGCAAGCTCTATTAATCAAAAATATTTAGCAAGTGACCTAGATAAAAAATTATATCCTTGATTTTCTATAGTTTTATAGGCTAGCTAAATTTAAGCTAGATATTTATGCATCAATTCGATATTTTTCAAGTTGCAGGGTAATATTTAGTATTTTATTTTGCTCCTGAGTGAATTTCACAATTGTACCCCTGGTTGCACATCTCTGGTTGAAACCGATCTCTCAATTGGCACTTAAATTGCCATTTCATTCAAACTGCACACAAAAAGCTTTTTTTCAGCAAATAATTACATTTCGAAGCATTTGCTAAATATTTCTAATTTTTGTTTCGAATGATGTTTTGTTTGAAGTTTTCATTTCGTTTGTAATTTCTGAAAGAGCTTTCATAGACTTAAGTCAACAGACTTTTGCTGATATATACTGAAAAATTTTAAGTTTGCATTTATCTAAGGGCTCAGCCATAAAGTGCATTCACAAGATGAGCTAGTACAGATAATTTACTGGTTTAATCTGCCATAATTGTTACCCGGCTCATACAAATCATTTCGTACGTACTTTATGAACAACTCTAAAGATAAGAAGAAATTCAATTTATTTACTAAATTCGGTTCCGTTTTGTTTGCTATAAATGTTTGGCCAATAAATTGAATGTCTTTTTCAAAAGATAGGGTTCAATACAATAGGCAAACATTTGGTATGACTTCATTGTAATTAATCATTTGTATGACTCTCTTCTCAAAACCATCTCTTATTCTCTTAATATTCTTCGATATATTCTATGCTTCTGTGAAAACAAATCAATAGATAAGAAATGAAAAGCAAAAACAATTTCACTATTTTGTTAAGAATATTCAACAGAATATTCTTATTATTCATATAATCTTTTTATAATTATATTTGCATAACGAATAATACCCACACTATTTCATCCTTAATCTGATTTTTTGGTTAAAAATAATAAATTCTTTATTTAATTCTGTTTTATATATAACGAGAAAATATTATTCATATCTTTTTGTTTAGTTTTATTAAATAATTCATTTATACGTTAAGAATGAAAAATCACTTCATATGCAAAAACAACAGAATATTCTATTAGTTTATAAATTGAGTTAAGAATATAAATAAAATACAGTATATTATAAAATAAATGTTAAGACAAATTCAATATATATTTTTGGCTTAAATAATGGGCGTGGGTTCGAATCCCAACAGGGACATACTTTTCTTGACATATTAATGCTTAATCAGATATAATCTGGGTCACTTCACTGATTTAATAGAAGTGGTCAGTTGACATTTGCGTGCATGATGATTATAACAGGCCATGCTACTTTATTTATGTATAATAAAGTATTTAAAGTACAGACGGGATATCAAATGTGTGTTTCACTCTGAGTAATACCTGTTATCTTATTTTTGATAATTTCTTATCTCTTTTGATGATTTCATATCAGTTTGAAATCAAATAGATTTTAGCACAAGAGTTGAGATTAAAATAATTTTGTGAATAAAAAAATAAACTTTTATTCAAACAATTATTTGATTCCAAACTCATATAAAATCATCGAAAGAGATAAGAAACTGATAAACAAATGAAACACACATTTGATTCGCCGTCTGTACATAGATTAAAACTGAAATAGACCTAATTCCTATAACTAATTTCTCAGAAAAATTTTCAAATTACCCTAATAATTAACCATGTTTAATAAAAATGTATAAGGGTAATTGTCTACAGTATAATTTGAATACAGATATCAACTTATCAAATGTTTAGCCAGTTTTCACTAGAATTTAATAATGCGTTACATAAAGTAATATAAGACTATGATTGGTATAATTCAAACACTGGTGAAAAAAATAAACATCAATTGCTCTTATCTGAAATACTATCGACGCTATTATCTATAGTACAATACTAAGTGTTAGTGTATTTTGTTGTTTAAGTTGCATAAGATGTTCATCGGATGCGATCGTATATATAACTCATAGGATTTAATATCGTATGAAAATATAAGTCGTAAATGCACTCAACCCTAACCGATAGTATGTATCAAATTATCATTTTTCTGACATTAAATATATTTTATTTAATGCTATCGAAAGAAAATCCTATGTTTTATATTAACATTATATCATAAATGCTTTTACGACCGATTCCCAGATGTAATACCGCTAAGAATTATAACAGATATGCTTACAGCTTATAAGCTACTACTAGTTAATTGAGATTTGGTTCTTGGTGCATTCTGTATTAAGTAAAAAGTTTGCCCTAGATTTGTCCTCGTATACATTATTTCTTTATTAGCAATGAAAATGTTGATTATTATTACTGTACTTTATTAACAATGAACAAAATGATGACTATAATCTCTTTATTAACAATGAACAAAATGCAGAAAATTAAAATAATAAAAATTACCAAGATACAAATGTAAAACTAATATGTTTTGCCAAATATTCTCTACATGTATCCAAAAATAAATGTTAGTTTTAGTCCTATTATTCTAATTACCAAGTAGAAACTAAAAAAAATAGTTGAGCATAAATTGTACCTGTGCCTAATTATTTTGCATAAATGGGCAATAAAAAGGCTAAATATTTATTATTCTTGGGTTAATTAACAGCCATTTGATCATTTGCAGTCATTAATGAATAGCTAATACGAGTGCCCAAAAAACACATAACAGTGCAGTAGAGTTCGTGCAATCATTAAATTTTTAGTCAAATAACTTTTGAAGTTTGCTTTTACAACGAGAATGGCTTTAATGGATAGAAAAGAAGACATTAATTGAAGATAATTAAAGATCGATCGTATGCTCAATGGTTTAGCCTTCTATAGTGTGTCTGAGAAGTAAACCCAGAATTTTGTTTAAGAATTTTCTGCCTTTTTATTATATAAACAGTTTTTTTTATGTGTTAGTCGCGTGAATAGCCTTTTATGTATCCAATATTTATTGATCTAATCTTGCTTAAAATCTGTCGGCCATTATTTCCCGTCTATTTATTTATGTTATTCTCTCTTTGTCTGCCATTGAATCCTAACATTAGATGTAATTAAAGTTTTATTTTTTAATTCGCATCCATTAATGTCAGACTGTTTTTGATAATTAGCTTATATTTTCGCGACTCATAAAATAGTAATTATTATTAGAATATTAATAGAATTAATGTCTAATAAAATTCATGACTAGATTTACATACGATATTCATACAGAATATTCCTTAACATTCTTATGCTTGTAATTAATATTATATGCAATTAAACTATAAATAATATTATTTTTAATTGACCCAACACATAATTATGCCTTAAATTTCAAGTGGGGGTGAAAATAATAGCACATTTTTCCAAAGCATTAATTTTAAACTTAAAATAATAATCAATTTTAGGTTTTTTTGTACTCAAAGTTGTTAATAGTTTTTTTCGCCGGAATTCTCTATAAAACCTAATATTATTTTCGATAAAATATTTTGTTTTTGTTTTCGTCTAAAAGTTCAAAAGTTTTAAAACTATTTTTTGTATTCAAGAAAATTGCATAAAATTTTATGTTATACTCAAAAAAAACTGTTATTTTCATCAATACTTTACTTTAATTATCCGATTAAAAAAAGTTTGCAAAACTTTTCAATTGTGTTAACACTTCTATTCGCGCAATGAATATAAGAAAAAAACTTTTCTTAACTTAAAATGTGTTTCAAAGTGTTTCTAATGACTTGACTTAAGAAGAAGTTAAATGAAAATAAAAATCAATTTTTATGTGCGCTCTCACAGTCCGGAAGGAAAGGCAAAATTTAAAGCTTAGAGCACCGGAATAAGAGACTAGAATACAGAATACAAGCGAATAAGTATTGCTTAGGAATACCGTTGTATTTCTTATGCTATAAAACTAATGCCTTAACAAAGAGTGCGAAAACGAGAGAAAAAAAAGTAAAAACACTTTTGTGTGAAATCTATTCTTAGTTTTCAATTTCCACGAATACATTGGAGTAATAAAGGAATTGAAATAAACATAAAAATGAAACTTAATTTTTGAATCAATTTTTATACAATATTTACATTCAATTAATTCTTTTGCGACTGTAATGCAAAAGTAGGCGAAAAATAAAGTTTTTTTTTGTGTAAACACTATTAACAGTGATAATTGAATTTCAACTCAATTTAGTGCAGAGATGGCCAAAAGGAAAGGATAAAAATTAACCCACCCTCTTTTGTTTTTATCAGTACAATATAATTCAAGAATATTTTTAAATTGGATCTGGTTAAATTTTGATCAGGAGTTCAATTTAAATGTTATAGTCTAATTAATGGTAAAATTAACTTGATAAATTCTGATTCACTTAATGTTAACAAGCTAAGTTAAATATTCTGTATAGAAAACTGTAATTAATTATTAATGATAAACCAGGTCAATTCTTTAATAAATATTTTGTATTTTATACTGGCACAGAAGAACATTGAATGCTATTTAAAATTTCAAAATTCTTGTTAAACACAAATTATTTTTTTAATATCTTGAGGATAGGTCTTAAGCCGGTTTAAGGCAAGAGAGTCTGGATCTGTTGCCAAAAGTTTTGATTTTCTCCATTCATTTATCTCTCGTATCAGAGATAAGAATACAATATTGTGCTAGTTCTTTTAAATTTTGATTCGCTCAATTCAGAATATTGCCACATAGTCTAAGCTTTAGAAAAAATGAACTTGGTAATTTCTGATTCTTTCTTACTTTGCAATTCAATAGATGAAACTTTTTTGAAAAA
Organism: Eueremaeus valkanovi; assembly: GCA_034693305.1. NCBI lineage: Eukaryota > Metazoa > Arthropoda > Arachnida > Sarcoptiformes > Eremaeidae > Eueremaeus > Eueremaeus valkanovi. The sequence continues at coordinate 6,789 of JAQIWA010000098.1, read as the reverse complement.
CATGATGATAATTGGTCAGGATTCATTCAAAATCTAAGACTACCCGTTATCATAATGCCTCTTATCAAGGCCAAATTAATCCATCAAAATTGAGCAGGCTATAGTCAATTTTGCGTAAAAAAATGCTCATTTACAATCCATATAAATTTAAAATCTCAACTAGCTTATTTAAATTTGTTTCAATAGAAAACTGTAATTATTTATTGCTGATAAACTATGTCAGTTCATGAATCAATATTTTGTATAAATTAGTGGACAACTCACAATGAAGACTTGAATATAATTCACTCATTATAACCAGTATTAAATTATTGCTGAACATATTGTGCATAAGATGGGTGGAATAATTATTTTTTCTAATACAAAATATCATCATGTAAGCTTAAATAATCAAAATAATTATAACTATAATTCTGCAGATATTAGCCAAAAGATGAAAATCCCAGCCTTAGATGATCAAGCAATCCACTTTGAAAGCTACCCTGGTCATTGCATGTCATATTGATTAGTGGCTTAATGTTAAACAAAATTGATTTCTGATGTATTAAATGTATTAATATTAACAATATTTGCAATTATTCTCTGACTAATAGTAAACGGAGTGACTGTAACCCAAGTGCACATCCTATCGATAAACAGCGGAAGAAGCGATTATGTAATACAGGGAGAAAGTGCACAGTTATCATGTCATTACTTATTCATAAAGCCCGAAGAGAAGATTGCATCCGTCAGATGGGAAAAGGATGGACAAGACGTATGTCTCTAATGTTATTAATCATTTGAACACTATATGAGCATAAGGTCTAACCGAACAGAAAAATATTCCGTACATTCCGTACACTATTTAATAGTCTATTATTCTATTATTATCTGCAAAACAGGAATCCTATAATAGAATACATGGCCTCTAATAGTAATGATTGCTATGATATGACAAATACCATAAACACAAATACTGGAGCCCTTGTTTGTGCTTGTTATGTGTGCTTTTCTCGTTGTTTATACTCCTATTCCTCCTATTCTTTTGCAGACTTTTATGGCTTTTATTCTCTCTATTCAGTCAACTCGTTCTGTATTCCTATTCTTACTCTAACTATACGTATAATAGTATAAACGCATTACGTGTTAACGTGTTTTTCATATTAAATATTCCTTATTATTATATACGCCAGTAATACGAGCCGTAAGAATATATTTTCCTTATTCTTCTTCCACTTCTTTTCTCTCATCCATTTTCATGCCTTGAATACAGTTATAAAATTATGCAAACATTTTATGCCTTTTTTATTCAATTTTTATGTGTGTTTCTCACAGTCTTCACAACAGTTTTTTCAGTACTATTTATATCTCTTTAGACTTTAATTTGTATTCTATTCACAGAAATTTATTTTTATAGATATTTTTCAATTTAAAACTGAATTATTTTTATCTCTCACTCATTTTATTTTATTTTTTTGATTAATGATTATTATTTGCCGAAAAAGTTTTGTCTAATTTTATAAATAGATTTAATCATTAATATAGTTATACAATAATTATTCATATTTTTTCCGCTCTCTCTCTCTAGAAATGAATAATTTGTTTAATTAAAAAGTGTTTTATATATTAATATAGATTTGAATGCAATAATATTTTTGTCTTTATTTGTGCAAAAATAGACGAAATAATTAAATTTTGTTATTTTTTTCGCCACTTTTTCGCCTTTCATTCGTTAGCCGTACAGTCAGTGCTAATTAATCTAAGACTAGGAAAGAGAAGCCAATTATATATAATTATTGGTTATATAAATCATTTTGTCGTCAATACAGACGCAAAGACTTGATTTATTTTCTAATCAATCGCTTAATTAATTGAAGCGATAAATAACAAAAATACACCCCTTTTTCGGATCTATCAATTAAACAAGATCATTTGGCAGCACATCACCTGTGTTAGATTGGATTTCATCAATTAACATGTTAAAATAAACTGCAGTACAGTATATTGCAAATTTTAACAGGCTTATTTATTTCAATAGGAAACTGTAATTATATATCAATGATAAACTATGTCAATTCTTGAATAGATTGTTTGTTTTGGATCTTGGTAGAAGCATAACAAAGAATTCAATTCACGAATTGTCTTTAAATACAACTTATTTTTTTAATATACCCCCTTGTTAATAAAGAGGAGTATATATATATATTTTCATATACTCCCCCCCCCCCCAAGAGAACGAGGAAAGAGTTGGCCCGAAAAAGTCCTTTATTAACAACGGGACTTATAGGTAGGTTTAAGTGATAGCCATAAAAAGTCTTTTAATATCGATATGAAAAAAGTGTAATATTGAACAAGCTGATTCAAAATTCACTCTTAAATGTGGAATGTGCTTACTAAGCCCTGAGTACATAACAAACAAGGTTTAGTTATAATGAGAACCCCCTGTATTCCAATATAATCTACGATAAAATTGATTAAATTTTTAATATAATATATATATTTCACTGAAATTTGTTACAAAAGATTGATTTGATTTCACATAAAGAATATTCACTGTATTCTTGTTCACTATAAACTCAGGTATATTTCTCGACGCCGAACAACAAGAGGCCAATAGCTGTCGGTGTACTCCGAGGACACATAGACTATAATTCAAAAGACTTATTGAACACAATTGTGATTTTGAATGTGACACTTGAAATGCACGGAACCTATTCATGTCATGTCGACTCTGACATCAATGCATCACAAAATTCTGCTACACTTACAGTCATTATCGGTAAGCAATTTAGAGTCAGAGCCTATTCGTTCCGTTCGTTTGACTATAAATCTGGTAATAATTTATGAAAAAAGGATATATCGATTGCCAGAACAGTTAAAGGCATAGATTGATAGTCAAGACTCGCATACTATCCGAATGAGCCGAATGGCAAAGCGCTGGCAAATTAGGTCAAAATTATCATTTCTATTGATGGTTAGGCACTAGTAGTTTGTGTGCGAAAATTGCTTTCATATATTCTGCAGATAAGTATGAAAAATACCGATCCGTTCGCACACATTGACTGTGAAGAGCAATATTTATATTGTTTTTATAGCCATTATTGCTGTAATGAATGGCAGAATTCATGCAAAAATTTTAATCAATTTTAGTTATAATTGTATTCAAGTCCTGTATTCAAACGCATTCTTACAATCCGTTTACTGAATATATAAAGCTTTTACAAAATATTTTCTTTTCATACGATTCACTCGAGTTGTCCAGAATGAAAAATGACCCTAGTTGCAAATATATGCTGTCAGGTTGAAAATAAAGTAGTCAACTAAGTTGTGATCATTTTTCATCAAAGAATATCGACTTTTATATCATTGTTCATACACTGCTTATTCAGTCTTAAAATAATGGAATCAATTCAGTAGAAGAAAATAATTAAAATAATAAATTTCTTCTGATCCACTTTTAACTAGATCATATTGAGCATTGTATTCCAGCATTATGAATCTTCTTGCACATTTAAGCATGTGTGCTTGTTTATTATAAAAGAACATTATTTATAATTTAATTAAAAATCCCGTAAACACCTATATATAAGCCAAACATGCCGTAAACTTATCAAACATCCCGGTGGCTATTTAAAATGCAAAAATTCTTATAAATCATCTTTTCTATTGTTATTTGAATATAATTCATATTTTAATGTCTAATAATTCAAATTTATTTCTATATTAAAACATTATATTCACTGTACAGACGCGTGCAAAGAGAGCCAATGGAAAACCCATACGGATATGATTAATTGCATTGAAGAGATTAGCTTTAACTGCATCGGTATGTTTCCTAAGCCATCGCCGGCCTGTAGTATACATAACGAGTAAGTTTTTTTACTGCCAAATAATATACTATTAAAATGTGTGTATTTTTTTGCATAAATATATACTAAATATTTATATGTAAAGCGCATACGTTTTTACAGCTTTTATATTCAAAAAATAATATTCAATTTATTTGATACTTATTTTTGTATATCATTTAAATACATATTAAAGAGAAATATTTCAAAACTTTTTGCTTAAATATGTTTTTAATACTTAATTAAATGCTTTTCATTGTTTGAACTTTTTTTCTTCTCATTTGTGACAAAAAATAATATTTCAAATGATTTATGTTTTTATTCGTATAAACAGTTTTACCGATAAATACTTTGCGGGCGAAACGTTCGATAGGAACGAGATGTTACCCAACGGAACGTATGCCATATCATTCCAGCGCCGGTTCGACGTCAAGGACTTTACTAACTACGCTGGACAACTGTCCTTCCAGTGCCATCTCGTTATAGTGATGACCTCCTGGCGAATGGGAATTAATTATAAGCTTTTCGGCGAATCCGGCTGTATAGATGAGCCACCTAAAATTAATAACGGTAACTATTTATCTTGCTCATTAGCTATCTATCATTGCCTAAGATAAAATATATGCGATTGCTAACGAGCCTGGCACAATTCCTAATGGAGTATAGACTGATATAGACTTAACATTTAGGTTATGTTATTTAGGAATATATTTCCCATTTATGGTATAAACTGTACTTTTGTATGGATTGAAAATTATTTCATTCTTAAATATGCAGGCTCAATTATATATTGGGGAACAGATTCCTTGACCAGGTTTTTTCAAACTTGATATTTATTTTTAAAAAATTTTAAAACAATTGACGTTTAAAAATATAAATTGCAAAGGATTTTGTTCTTGAACAAGTATTTTAATTCGCTAAATTTCGATATTTTTTTCATTTTCTAAACGAATTAAATATTTAATTATTAATTACAAGCGATTTATAAAACTGTTATAAAAACAAAGAATTGTTTGTTTGAAAACTCATTGCAATTATAATATATTCTGATTATTCTCATTGAAAATATCTCTAAATATACAATTGTTTTAAAAATTTTGTTAGAAATTATTTAATTTGAAAATTGAATAAGTACCTTGCTATATTCAAAGCTGTAATGGCAAAAAAATATTAACCTAGTTTATTATAAATTTTAAATTTTATAGATTTTTTTGTTCAAAAACTAATTTCAAATTCGTATGAAATTTCAAATTCGTATGAAATTTATTAAAACTAATTAATTTCAATGAATTGCTTCCAACAAATTTATTCGAGGTATAAATTCAAGCTCTCCTGAGATTAACTTCATTGCACTTTTAAGGTATCAATTAATGAGGTCTTTCATGAATAATAAATAGAAATTTTAATATAATTATAGCCTAAGAGTTAATGAATAAAAATAAGGCCTACTTTACAGTACAGTATTCAAAAGACCTTTCATGAATGTGCCAAGTTACAAAAAGTATGTTGATCATTTTTAAAACAATTTTGGTATTTTTCATTTCTAATGTAAAATATTATTACATAAAATTGGGGGAGGGGTGGGCTGAGGATAAATTTCAAAGCTATATGATCCAGAGTAAAATACAAAATGTTTATTCAAGAATAGACATAGTTTATCATTCATATATAGTTACAGTTTTCTATAGAAAAATATTTAACCAAGTTTGTAATCAAATATAAATTGCATCGATTGAGTCCAGTACAGTATTAAATTGAAAATAGCATATGCTTTAAGAATACAATATTGTGTTATCTCTAACACTAGAGACAAATGAATGGATAAAATCAAGACTTTTGGCCATCATTTTATTTTGTCAACAGATCCAGAATCTCCTGCCTTATACCCGGCTTAAGACCTATCCTCAAGGTATTAAAAAATGATTTGCGTTGATTAAGAAAATTTTGAAATTTTCAATTCGTATCTCTCCTCTCCGGAGTGAAGTACAAAATATTTGCTAAAGAATTGACCTAGTCTATCATTAATAAATAATTACAGTTTTCTATTGAAAAATATTTAGACTAGCTTGAAATCGTATTATTGACTTGTTTAATTTTGCTGGAATTAACTGCAAAATAATAATGATCTTGTATAGAGTGCAGAAAATCACTTTATTTCCACCTTGCACGCGTTTAGTAAAGGATCAGAATTTATGAATATTACCGAAATTCTTGAGAATTTATAGCAAAATTGATCTTGCTATACATGCATCCGAACAGATGCTAATAAATTGCAGACAAACCTCATTTTGGTTCAGATCAATGAGTACTTCCAACTTATGCTTATCGGAAGTTCGGCTAAACTTCATTTTCTTATTAATGAAACTTTATTTCTATATACAGTCTGAGTATTATTACTCGTATTAATACATGACTTCCGACTTCACACACAATATTGTATTTGCTATAAGTCGGACAAAATTTGTGGATAAATATAATATATTAGAACTTCTCTGATAATCGATTAATCCAAGCAAAGTTATTAATGGAGTAGAAATGGCTTAATATAATAGGATTTGTTTCATTATTTCATATAAAATATAGTACCAGTGCTGAATTTGCTCCTTTTAAGTCCTTTTTCTTTAAAAGGGGACTATATCACCAACGACCCACTCACACCTAAAAATAGTTCAGAATTAAAAGTAGGAAGGTTAAATATTAAATCAATACTCTACCCTATCTATAATTTTTTATACCTTTAAAATTGCTTAATTCCAACATATATTTGGATGAACTTGATGTTAGAAATTGGGCAATTTTGAGAATTTTCCGGATTAAAATAGAAATTTTTTTCCCACCTAGGATGAACAGGTATTCTTCCCTGATTCCAAAAATATAACACTAACCCTGGGGTAATGACAAGAACATAGTTTTTGGAGGGAAATTCGAAATCTCTATGGGGGTATACCATTATAGGGATGAT